>JAJOZX010001726.1:650000-813195 GCA_023014485.1 Bathynomus jamesi | reverse complement strand
GTTCAAAATGGCTCCCTCTGCAGGAAAGGTTATGGCCACCATCTTCTTGGACATGAAAGGGGTGATTCTGGTGGATATTATGAAGAAAGAACAAACAATCAATTCAGAGGCATATACTGCTACCCTACAGAGACTCCAGAGACGCATAAAGCGAGTTCGACCGGAGAGAAAACTGGAAGACGTCCTTCTTTTGCACGATAACGCAAGACCACACACAAGTTTGCAAAAGAGAGACGCCATCACAAAAATGCGCTTGACTGTGTTACCCCACCCTCCATACAGCCCGGATCTGGTACCTTCAGACTTCCATTTGTTTGGGCCAATGAAGGATGCTATTCATGGAAGAAAGTTTCAGAGTGACGATGAGGTTGTTGAGGAGGTTAAGATGTGGCTCCAGCGGAAACCAGCGGACTTTTAGCAGCAAGGAATAAAGGCCCTTGTTTCCAGGTGGAGGAAAGCCATAGAAAAGGATGGAGACTATATGGAAAAATAAAAACTTGTAAAAAAGGTATGTAACTTCTTGGGTACAAAATTTCTGGAACTTACAAGGAAACTTGGAAAGATAAAAAAAAGTGGGGCAAAATATATTGAGTGGCCATCGTATATATATATACGAGGGTGGGCTGAAAAGTAATGCCTCCACTCAAATAAATTTTAAACGGGTTGAAGGATTTTATCGAAATAAAAGCAGATCTCTACCTTAGAGTTTATTCTTCAAAACGATACATTTACTTTTCTATAAAATCACCCTCTACTTCGATACATTTACACCAACGATAACTGAGTTTTTGAAATCCATCCTGGTAAAACGGGGCTTTGACTACAAAACCAAAATTTCACAGGAGCCTTAACTTCTTCGTCAGACTCATAGCGATTTCCACGGAGAAGTTCTTTAAGTTTAGGAAAGAGGTGAAAATCGCATGGTGCTAAATCGGAGCTATATGGTGGATGTGGCAAGACGATGAATTGCAGATCCTCAATTGCTTTTCGCGTTTGAACGCTGGTGTGAGGCCGTGCGTTGTCAAGGTGAACAATGACTGCGTTTTTGTGAGTGCAGTACGAACCCTCTTGATCCGTTTTTCAACTTCTTCAGAGTTTCAATTAACGTGTGGAGTTGATTGCTGTCCCTCTTTCCGTAAAGTCTACGAGAACAACACCATTGATATCCCAAAAAACAGTTATCATCACTTTTCCAGCCGACTTTTGAATTTTGAATTTTTTTGGTTGCGGTGAATTTTTGTGCCGATATTCCATGGATTGCCGTTTATTTTCAGGGTCATAATGGTGGACCCACGTCTCGTCTCCTGTCACAATGCTGTGCAGAAATTCACCTCCATTTTCGAAGCGCTACAGATTTTCTTGGCAAATGCGTAGTCTCTCAGTTTTCATCTCGGCAGTGAGCATGCGAGGCACCCACCTGGCGCAGACCTTTCGGTAACCGAGAATAATGATAATGTGCCACTCACTCTTTGGAGATATTGAGCAGTGCAGCAATTTCCTTTGTTTAATGCGACGATTTCCACCAATCAGTTCGTCAACGTAGTTCCGATGAGACTCGTTGGTTGCCGTTACAGGCCTTCTACTTCGCGGTTTGTCTCGTAAATCTTCTTGCCCTGCTTCTTCTTCTTCACACTGTCTCACCCAACGTCGAACAGTACTCACATCAACACACTGTTTGCCATACACAGCTTGCATTCGCCGATGAATATCTATAGGAGCAACACTTTCCGCGGTTAAAAATTCAATTACGGCACGTTGCTCGAAGCGAACCCGTTTACTCCTTTACATTGTAATCGATACTGAACCAACGTGTGGAATGAGTGTGGGTTATATTAGGCTATAACACAAAACCGGTTTTATCTGGTTACTCTACACAATCTGAAATCGGGTGGGGATATCAAGTTACAACACAAAACCGGTTTTATCTGGCTACCTCTACACAATCAAGAATTATTCAAGTAGAGGCATTACTTTTCAGCCCACCCTCGTATATATATATACTGTATATATATATATAATATATATATATATATATATATATATATATATATAAAATCTTACTGAGGGGTTTGTTACTAGAAAACCGAATTTTTTTTATTCATACATTCATTCAAAAATAAAAAATATAATTAAAAATCCTTGTTTCGAGTAATCTGTAAAAATGGTTAGGTATATCTTGAACTGTCAAAAACTAAATTCGTAAAAAGGGGAAACGTTTTTACTGAGTTCTTTGTATGATACTTACATTAATGTAGTATTTCCTGCCGTTTTCAGTATTCTTTATTATTAATAACGTTAGGATATTAATTCTCATATCTGGTAAGTTGTACTAGTTGAACGAATGAACATGATATATATATATTACAGTCATTGTCTAAAATTAGGCAATTTATAAATTGACTGAAAGTTTAGGCAATTTGTTAAATGCTCGATTTACATACTACCGAATTAAACCTAACCTAGCCATGAATTTTTAGGCAACATATTGGGAAATACCAGTGTATTCAGTATAACTAGAAAGGGTAGGTTAGGTTTTGTGTGTATTACCAATTTGACACATTGCCTGAATTTCAGTCACGTTATATATATATATATATATATATATATATATATATATATATATGTTAAACACAGACCGTGCATGGAACAAGGAACTCTTCTGGGAAAATTAATCCACTATAGTCCGAATAAGTAATGGTAAATGACAAATACCATAGTTTTTCTTTTTCATGATTTTAGCCCGACGTGGGCAACGGGTCTCTCGCAAAGAGATCCATAAATATAGCTTCCCTCACCAGCTATCTGCAAAGCAGACAGGATCCAGCTTTGGGACATGGATCTAGGGTTTAAAGCAAGCCTAGATCCCTACATTCAGAACCTCTATATAAGTAAAAGACTCGTTGCATTCACGTCGTGTTGAATAAATCAAAGAAAAAGGGGGTAACTATTGTATTTTTAGCCAAAAAAAACCAAAACTTAAACCTCAACCGGGACATTGAGCGTCCACTTTTCAAGGCACGAAACACGTCCGTTTAGTATACACAAACTCAGAATGGTTCCCTGAGAACATTATATGTTAAACACAGACCGTGCATGGAACAAGGAACTCTTCTGGGAAAATTAAATCCACTATAGTCCGAATAAGTAATGGTAATTTACCATTACTTATTCGGACTATAGTGGATTTAATTTTCCCAGAAGAGTTCCTTGTTCCATGCACGGTCTGTGTTTAACATATAATGTTCTCAGGGAACCATTCTGAGTTTGTGTATATATATATATATATATATATATATATATATATATATATATATATAATATATAAAGAAAAAACTCAGGACCTCCATATTATAATGACAATAATGAGTGCATGATGACTCATGCATGAGGCAGCTATTCAAATTATAGAGGCAAGCTGTCGTATAATTAGTGTATACTGTAAAGGGCGCAGAATGTCTGCAGCTCGTGTATGAAAACGATTGCACGGCATCGGCTCTGCACTCCTAAATACTTCCTCATCTCATCAACGTCCCCGATCGTTGACTCCAAACGATGAACAAGGCTAAACTTTGCCATTTTCAGTTTAAAAAATACAGGGCGTCCCAAAAAAATGTATACACACTTTAAATAATTATAAAGGCAGTGTTTATTAAAATACATTTCATTTTCAAAATGTAATAGAATCTACAGACATTATTTAATTGTTTTGTCAACGCCTGTTTTCAAACTGACGTCCGTTCTGGTCCAGGCACTGCTGATAACGCGAAGCAATGGAATCGCAAACATCACGAAACATTTCGTTTGGTACTTGTGTGCATTCTCGTTCAATAGCTGCTCTCAATTCAGCGACTGTTGCAGGTTTTATAGCGTAGACTTTGTCTTTTAAGTATCCCCATAAAAAAAAGTCTAGTGGTGTGAGGTCTGGTGAACGCGGAGGGTATTCTACGAAACCCCTTCGTCCAATCCGCATCCACATCGTGCCAAGTACCACTCGCAATACTCCACTCTTCGGTCCGGATCATCTTCATTAATAGCATGGACTAATCTTGGAATGTAACTTTTCCATTGACAGCGCTTCAAAATGCGTTGGACAGACGATTCTGAAATTCCTACCTCACGACTCGCTTGCCGCACAGATTTCTTGGACTTTGGTGATACGTTTCCAGTACTCTTTCTTGCTTTGTGGGGCTTGTCGATGTCCGTGGTCTTCCGGAACGCTTCTTGTGGACATTCTGAACAGTTCCATCGGCTAATTCCATCTCTAATTCGAGTGATGGTAAGTCGCGTTGGTGGATCTGTTTGAAACTCCCTCCTAAACTGTCTTTGCACTTCAACTGCGTTTTCACACTTCCAGTAGCATTTTATAATGAATTTCCTTTGTTCAAAGCTTAGTCTGACTGCCATTATTAATTCTAATGGGTTTAACTTGGAAAGAAAGAAACATCAATTGAGCTATCAGCTGTTAAAGTGTGTATACATTTTTTTGGGACGCCCTGTATAAACCAAAGGTACTGCACAATATATATATATATATATATAGGCCGGCCTTAGGGCAAGGCGAGCTAGGCAGCAGCCTAGGGCCCCGCGCCTAAGAGGGCCCCGCGCTGCCAGCGGGGCTGGGCAAATAAATTTTTTATATATTTCGCTTCCACCAGATTCCCCGACTCACGCCGGCTGTCATAGGAAAGGAGAAAATTAAGGACAGTTTTAATGAAATATAAAACCATTGCTCTAAGAATATTTTTAACAATTCCTGTGACGGTAGCATCAGGAGAAAGAAGCTTCTCAAAATTAAAATTAATTAAAAACTGCTTAAGGTCTAATATGGGCCAAGATAGGCTAAATAACCTTGGAATATTGTCAATTGAACATGAAGAAGCAAGGGGTTAAAATTTTGGACCCCTTTTAATGGAATTTTCAGAAAGGAAGGTTAGAAAAATTAGTCTTTAAAATATATTATAAATTTATAAAGTATGGTATTTTTTTAGTATTCTTAATGAAAGCATTTTTTTTGTTATTCTTAATATTATTAGACAGATGTCTACAATAAATGTATAGCACTTCAGATTATTTTTTGCCTTTTTACTATGAACTAAAATCTTTTCTGGAGTGGGGCCCCGTATTATCAAAATGCCTAGGGCCCCGCACTTGTTAGGGCCGGCTCTGTATATATATATATATAGTCATGCGGTTTGCTTCTACAAAGCTTCAATTTAATATTTAGGAGAAATCCAATGACAAGGAGGAATGTAAATGCCATGAAAAGTCTTCTTTAATGCGCAACGTTTCGAGCAATACGCTCATCATCAGGCTAGATAATAACAATATGAAATTAGAATCAATAAATAAATGTGAACAAGACAAAATAATTTCCATAAAACCTATTCAGTAAAAGCAAATTTTAAAAAGACTAAAAGAAGAGGGTTAAATTCAAAGTTATAAAAATTTACATATAAAATTAACCAGAAATTTAAAAAGCTATTTTTAAATTACATATAGTAAATTTGAAATTAGTACACTGGAATAATTAACACTAATACAATGGAATAATTAACACTACGAACCTTTCAATGCTGGTGTAGAGGCACGAGTAATTTAAAACAAAACAAAACAGGAAACAAGCTATGGGTTGGGCGGTTGGAGTTATAAGTTAGGGGCAGAGCTGGGCAATAAATACATTGAATGTATTTAAATACTAAATACTAAATACATGGGGGAAATGTATTTAAATACTAAATACTAAATACATTTTACGAATGTATTTAGATACTAAATACAAAATACATCAATTGTATTTAAATACATTTGTAAATACATTTTAAATTGTTATCTGCAGATATATCACTGTTTGATTCACCGATTTGCTTGTTGAAGCCATGACACGCACACGATAAAGAAATCAACCGCGTTCGACTAAGAGTGGCACACAACTGATTGAACTGACACGTTGAAACATGAACCATGCTGTACTACACTGTCGACGCGTCGTACTGTGCTAGTACAGAACGTGTATTAAACCAGTAAAAGTATTTACATTTTTATATTTTGAGTATTTAAATACATTGTATTTAAATACTCATTAAAGTATTTAAATACTATATTTAAATACATGAAAAACAATGGATTTATAAATACAGTTCTAAATACACAAATGTATTTAAATACGTATTTAAATACAAATGTATTTAAATACTGCCCAGCTCTGGTTAGGGGAGGGGGGATTATAAAAAATTGGGGAGGGGGGAGGGGGGTTTATAAAAAATTTAGAGGGACAGCTGAGGAATCCACGTTTAGAGAAGGGGTCAATGTTTTAATATAAAGAGATTCCAAAATTCTAAGTGAGTTAGGACAAGAATTACAACCGAGAATTTTAAAATTATCTAAAGTGACATCAGTTTTACATTTTATACTGTGTTCCCGAATACTGGAGGCTTTTTTTTATTTAAAATTTTACCTGTTCGGCAACTTATTCCCATATGCGAATAAAATCTAGTCCTGAGGGAGCGCACGGTGCTGCCAATGTAAGTACCAAGGAGACACCTTGGGCAGGTAAATAAATATACAACACCGCTACGCAACGAATCAGGAGTTCGATCCTTCGCTGAGGAAAAGCTACCTAAAGACATTTTGTTAATAAATATAATGCGAAAATCAGTATGATAAGAAAATTTTCTTAACAACTTTGTAAATTTAAGTTTAAATTCTTTATTCATGGGACCCATTTCAGGTACCAGGAAATATTTTATATCTTTAGGCACTGAAATACAGGAAAGTTGAGGGCTATAAACATTATTTAAGAAAGATCTTATTAGTTTATCGACATATTGAACAGGAAAACTATTATTGGTAAAATATGATCTTAAATTATTAAATTCATCGTTTAGTAAGGTAAAACTAGAGGTCAAATTATATCCTCTGAACAAGAGAGTTTTAATACACGACATCTTATAGTTAAAATCAGTAAAACTAAAGAAATTCATGCCCAAACCAGTAAAAGTGGGTTTCCTGTAAACTGATGTAGTAATAGAATCACCTTTTTTCGAAATTAAAAGATCTAAAAAGGGAAGGGAGCCATTTTTCTCAGTTTCCATTGTATAAGTTATATTGGGGTGCAGAGAATTTAAGAAGTTAAAAAATTGTTGCGCTTGTACAGCATTATCAAAAACAGCTATCGAGTCATCAACGAAGCGTCGATAGAAAATTGGTTTACAATGGGTGGGAGATTGTCTAAAAATTACACTTTCTAAATGAGTCATAAAAAAATCAGCTGATAGAGGTCCGACGGGTGATCCCATCCCAACACCATCAATTTGTTGGTAAACCTTATTATTGAAAGTAAAATAACATTGCTTAAAAACCAATTCTAAAAGTTCCTTAAAATAAGACCATGAAAAACCATGAAAACTATCATCAGAGCTAAAAACCCTATCTAAAATAATGGCAATAGTTTCTGATACAGGTACATTCGTGAAAAGCGACTTACATCAAAACTGACAAAAAACTTTTTTGAATCGAAATTCTTACTAAGAAGATCTTTTTGAAATTCATAAGAGTTATTTATAGTATAAGCATTTTTCGCAAAAGGTGACAGGAGACCAACAACAAATTTTGACAATTGAAAGGTAGGTAAGTTATACGAAGCTAAAATAGGACGGAGAGGTGTTCCAACTTTATGGATTTTAGGCAAACAGTATAATTGAGCAAGATCAGAACCAGATACGAACAACTGAGAGTAAGTATCATTTTTTATTATCTTTAAAGACTTTAATCGTGACAAAAATCTATTAACTTGGTCTTCCAACCTTAAAATGACTTTATTGACGGGTTCAAGAATTTGTTTGAATTTGCTAACATCACTTAGGATTTCATTAGTTTTATTTATGTAATCAGATTTATTCAAAATAACAACTCCGTTGCCCTTGTCCGGTCTAGTCACAACAATCTCCTGGTTCTTTGCCAAATTCTTAATAACCTGCAAGTCACTCTTCTTAAATATGAAAGATTTAAATTTAAGGTTTCTAAGTTTGTGAAAAAATTCATGAGTTAAATTAGCAAACTGACATTTAAAATTATTGAAATCACCGACATGGGGAACATTTTTCAAGCCATTAAAAATTTTTTCAAAGTAAAGAAAAAACGAAGGCTTATATATTTGAAATAACGGAAGCTTAAATTGCAAGCCAAGTGAGAGTAAAAACCTTCCCGAGGGGATAGGGTGTAACTAGAAAAATTCGAAATTACTTTATCAGAATTACTGGTTCCGAGGCACGAGTAATTTAAAACAAAACAAAACAGGAAACAAGCTATCGGTTGGGCGGTTGGAGTTATAAGTTAGGGGAGGGGGGATTATAAAAAATTGGGGAGGGGGGAGGGGGGTTTATAAAAAATTTAGAGGGACAGCTGAGGAATCCACGTTTAGAGAAGGGGTCAATGTTTTAATATAGAGAGATTCCAAAATTCTAAGTGAGTTAGGACAAGAATTACAACCGAGAATTTTAAAATTATCTAAAGTGACACCTAATTTTTTCAATTCTGATAAAGTAATTTCGAATTTTTCTAGTTACACCCTATCCCCTCGGGAAAGGTTTTTACTCTCACTTGGCTTGCAATTTAAGCTTCCGTTATTTCAAATATATAAGCCTTCGTTTTTTCTTTACTTTGAAAAATTTTTTAATGGCTTGAAAAATGTTCCCCATGTCGGTGATTTCAATAATTTTAAATGTCAGTTTGCTAATTTAACTCATGAATTTTTTCACAAACTTAGAAACCTTAAATTTAAATCTTTCATATTTAAGAAGAGTGACTTGCAGGTTATTAAGAATTTGGCAAAGAACCAGGAGATTGTTGTGACTAGACCGGACAAGGGCAACGGAGTTGTTATTTTGAATAAATCTGATTACATAAATAAAACTAATGAAATCCTAAGTGATGTAAGCAAATTCAAACAAATTCTTGAACCCGTCAATAAAGTCATTTTAAGGTTGGAAGACCAAGTTTATAGATTTTTGTCACGATTAAAGTCTTTAAAGATAATAAAAAATGATACTTACTCTCAGTTGTTCGTATCTGGTTCTGATCTTGCTCAATTATACTGTTTGCCTAAAATCCATAAAGTTGGAACACCTCTCCGTCCTATTTTAGCTTCGTATAACTTACCTACCTTTCAATTGTCAAAATTTGTTGTTGGTCTCCTGTCACCTTTTGCGAAAAATGCTTATACTATAAATAACTCTTATGAATTTCAAAAAGATCTTCTTAGTAAGAATTTCGATTCAAAAAAGTTTTTTGTCAGTTTTGATGTAAAGTCGCTTTTCACGAATGTACCTGTATCAGAAACTATTGCCATTATTTTAGATAGGGTTTTTAGCTCTGATGATAGTTTTCATGGTTTTTCATGGTCTTATTTTAAGGAACTTTTAGAATTGGTTTTTAAGCAATGTTATTTTACTTTCAATAATAAGGTTTACCAACAAATTGATGGTGTTGGGATGGGATCACCCGTCGGACCTCTATCAGCTGATTTTTTATGACTCATTTAGAAAGTGTAATTTTTAGACAATCTCCCACCCATTGTAAACCAATTTTCTATCGACGCTTCGTTGATGACTCGATAGCTGTTTTTGATAATGCTGTACAAGCGCAACAATTTTTTAACTTCTTAAATTCTCTGCACCCCAATATAACTTATACAATGGAAACTGAGAAAAATGGCTCCCTTCCCTTTTTAGATCTTTTAATTTCGAAAAAAAGGTGATTCTATTACTACATCAGTTTACAGGAAACCCACTTTTACTGGTTTGGGCATGAATTTCTTTAGTTTTACTGATTTAACTATAAGATGTCGTGTATTAAAACTCTCTTGTTCAGAGGATATAATTTGACCTCTAGTTTTACCTTACTAAACGATGAATTTAATAATTTAAGATCATATTTTACCAATAATAGTTTTCCTGTTCAATATGTCGATAAACTAATAAGATCTTTCTTAAATAATGTTTATAGCCCTCAACTTTCCTGTATTTCAGTGCCTAAAGATATAAAATATTTCCTGGTACCTGAAATGGGTCCCATGAATAAAGAATTTAAACTTAAATTTACAAAGTTGTTAAGAAAATTTTTTTATCATACTGATTTTCGCATTATATTTATTAACAAAATGTCTTCAGGTAGCTTTTTCTCAGCGAAGGATCGAACTCCTGATTCGTTGCGTAGCGGTGTTGTATATTTATTTACCTGCCCAAGGTGTCTCCTTGGTACTTACATTGGCAGCACCGTGCGCTCCCTCAGGACTAGATTTTATTCGCATATGGGAATAAGTTGCCGAACAGGTAAAATTTAAATAAAAAAGAAGCCTCCAGTATTCGGGAACACAGTAAAATGTAAAACTGATGTCACTTTAGATAATTTTAAAATTCTCGGTTGTAATTCTTGTCCTAACTCACTTAGAATTTGGAATCTCTTTATATTAAAACATTGACCCCTTCTCTAAACGTGGATTCCTCAGCTGTCCCTCTAATTTTTTTATAAACCCCCTCCCCCTCCCTAACTTATAACTCCAACCGCCCAACCCATAGCTTGTTTCCTGTTTTGTTTTGTTTAAATTACTCGTGCCTCTACACCAGCATTGAAAGGTTCGTAGTGTTAATTATTCCATTGTATTAGTGTTAATTATTCAGTGTACTAATTTCAAATTTACTATATGTAATTTAAAATAGCTTTTTAAATTTCTGGTTAATTTTATATGTAAATTTTTATAACTTTGAATTTAACTCTTCTTTTAGTCTTTTAAAATTTGCTTTTACTGAATAGGTTTTATGGAAATTATTTTGTCTTGTTCACATTTATTTATTGATTCTAATTCATATTGTTATTATCGAGCCTGATGATGAGCGTATTGCTCGAAAACGTTGCGCATTAAAGAAGACTTTTCATGGCATTTACATTCCTCCTTGTCATTGGATTTCTCCTAAATATTATATATATATATATATATAACCTCATTAACGTCGTTGATGTTCCGTGTGTTGGTCTATCTTCACACGAAGATCAAGCTGGTCACCCCGCCTCTAGGCCTGGCTTGGTGGAGAAGCGAGTTGCTCTTTCTCTCATCTGGTACTGTCCTAAGCCAGGCATCTAGTCTGCTCTTGAAGACGTCAACTTTGACCCCTGTAACGTTTCTGAGGTCCTTTGGAAGCTGGTTAATTAAAAAGTCTTGGGGCCCCCTGACAACCAAGCTATTTCTTCAGTGTTGAGGAGGTCCCTTGTCGGGTCTTTAATTTGGGAACACTATATATATATATATATATATGGGGGGGAAGGTTTTCCAAGGAAATAATTTTTTTTTAAATTTAAGGATATAAAGGATATTCTGTTTGCATAAATTAAAGTATTAATCTTTGAACTTTTAATATTTTATAAATTACCTCGATGCCCAGGGTATCATCTGGCAGTTTCTTAACCCTAACGACTCCAGAGTTGCCAAATCTATAATCTTAGAAAGAGACTCCTAAATTCTAACTGTCCTTTTCAGCTAATACAAATCACATAACAGAACATCATAGAACCAAAATTATATAAATTCTTTTGCTAATATCATTATTGGACTAGGGTTTTGCAATCTTAATAATCTTTTGTAAATATGGCACCAGGGAGCTCCTCCAGGGCAAACACTTTGAGAGGAATCAGGACCGTATTTCAGGAGTGCCAGTCGAAGCCTCGCTCTACGGGAAGCCGGTTGCTTTGCCGGTTCGGCCCGGTTCATAGTTCGTTAATAACTCTCTAAGCCAGTGTAGTGAACAACACTGATTTCTGTTTTACGTGGCTTTGTAAAAGAAATCTAATATTTTAAAAGTGAACTATCCTTGTGAAATAAAACTGAAAAAGGGAACACGTCATTTTTATCTTTCCTCATGAGATTTATAAAACATTCCATTTTCTCAACGACTGAGGGAGGGGACGCCATTGACCGAAGGATAGCATTGTCGTAACACGCAGTCAGATGATCTTCTTTAATCTCTTGAAAAGAGAACCGTGGATTGTCAACACTATAAACTTTATTGTCGGCGCAACGAAGCGACGTACTGAGTTTACTTTAAATGCGAGATGGCGTAAACGTAGAAGATCATCATTTTCGCGACACACACACACACACACACACACATATATATATATATATATATATATATATATATGATGAGAATAACCACGAAGGAAAAGGAAACAGAATGGTGCTCAAGCGCTTTCGTCTAATGACATCCTCAGGAACACCGAGTGTTCCTGAGGGGTTATTTTCATCATAAATATTATTCACGTGTTACTTTCGTGAAATAAATTTCATATATATATATATATATATATATAATATATATATATATATATATATATACAGGGTGGGCCGTAAGTTTCCATACATAGGAAAATTTAAATACGTGCGTCGGTATTTGGATCAGCAGTTTCCGGATGCTTGGATTGGTCGGCGTAGTCCTGTGGAGTGGCCTCCCAGATCCCCAGATCTCACCCCCCTTGATTTCTATCTTGGGGGCACTTGAAGGCCATGGTGTATCAGGAAAAGATACGAGACATAAATCATCTAAAGGAACGTATCACCAACGCCATTACAAGCATAACGTCAACTGTGCTAATGCGTGTTCATCAACAGTGGGGAAACACGTATTGAAATGTGTTTTCAAAACAATGGCAACCATGTAGAGCATATTATATAAATAAAAATGGTGTCCATAAAAAAATGTTTATTTTTCCTATGTATGGAAACTTACGGCCCACCCTGTATATATATATACACACAGAGGTGCACTTAGCATTTTGCCGCCCCAGGGAGAGATGAAGTGCCTTAGAGTTGTTCTAGTTTGCTATTAGAGGCTGCTGTTCAGTTTTATTTCAAAACTTATTTGTGAATCCATTTAATTTATTACTGCTTATAAGTTATTTATTTTCTAGTTTTGTTTTCTTTGCCTTATTTACGTTGAAGTGCGACAAAGTTTGCCGCCCTAAGCAGGTGCCTACTCTGTCTATATGTAAATCCTCCGCCTATATATATATGAAAATTATTTCACGAAAGTAACACGTGAAAAATATTTATGATGAATAAAACCACGAAGGAAAGGAAACACAGAATGGTGCTCAAGCGCTTTCGTCTAATGACATCCTCAGGAACACTGAAGTACATAAAGCGTTACAGCCTATATATAGGTTACAGAAAAAAAAAAACATACACACATATATATATACAATAAATGGAGATAAAAAAAATAAAAAATTATTAAACATTAAAGGATTGTGGGAGGAGCATACAAATTGTATGCTCCTCCCACAATAATTTAATGTTTAATAATTTTTTTATTTTTTTTTATCCATTTATTGTATATATATATATTATATATATAGTTTTGTTTTTTTCTGTAACCTATAATAGGCTGTAACCCTTTATGTACTTCAGTGTTCCTGAGGATGTCATTAGACGAAAGCGCTTGAGCACCATTCTGTGTTTCCTTTCCTTCGTGGTTTTATTCATTAATATATATATATATATATAATATATATATAATATATATATATATATATATAAAGAACAACGCTTGTGTAGAAGAGCGTGTATGTGTTGTTTGCAGTTAAATTTTATATATACTGTATATATATTATATATATATATATATATGTGTGTGTGTGTGTGTGGGTGTGGATTTAATTTTCCTAGAAGAGTTCCTTGTTCCAGCACGGTCTGTGTGTATCATATATATATTTCGGTTTATAATAAATATATATATCTAGTAGGCCTAATATTAGCCGAGTGAAGTGATAATGATTAGGTCTACTATATTACCAAATTAATGTGATTGAATATGATTTGATGTTACGAATGCTTCGAGGTCACCAGCTTGGATTACATCCAATCAAATAAGTTATTGGTAAGGTTAGAAAAATTACCTTATGGTTTTGTGTTTAATTAAGAAAATAAATCATTTATTTGTTCACAGTGATTAACATGGCATAAACAGCAATTATAGTGATTAACAATTATAACGGCATTTATATTATGCTAAATATGACAGAGGATTAGCATATACATGAATGGTTATACAGCTTAATTGTTAAGTAATACACTCATTTATGGTAGGCTAATGGTATGCAAAAATGGAACGTAGAATAAATGATGCAGCCTAATGATAATAGAAATTATGCATGTATGTTTTGGTACACTGAAGAGATTACGTAATACACTAATTTAGGTAGGTTAGAGTTACGCGTAAATGGAACATTGAATGGGCCTAGTAATATGATAATAAAGAGGATGCCAGTGGGCATAGCAATGATATAAAGAATGCACGTGCGTTTAGTACACGGTAAGTGGATTCGGCCGTCAATAATGAAATGCTTAAATGAATCACATAAATAAAAGGATGCAAAGTATTTATGGATTACATGAATGAACACAATAGCAGGATGGTACATGAATATGGTATTGGAATGACACTTGAACTGGGCCTACTGCAGTTTTAACGGGAAAGTTAAGTTTGAAGGGTATTGAAAGCACTTTAGGTATAGCCTAATCACGCCGCTGCGGTTACGCTGTGTAGGCTTAGCGAGCATTGCTTTAGAACGAGGCACAGAGAGCTTACCGACATTGTTTAAAATACCTCTTGAGATGAAGATATGCTTGAAGGTTGACCTTGTAGAACGTAGGCCCGAGTTGATGTTGACCGTCCTATTGAAGCTTGTTGAACGGGCGCTGGTCGACTCTTGAGATGAAGGATGAGTTAAACCAAGGTCAGAATGATGTCGCCTCAAGTGTTGATTCGCTTCGTGTAGAGTTGAGATGTTGCTTGAGGAACTGAATCCGGCTGAAGTCGAACGGCGCTGGGTTTCGAAGGAATGTTTCTGCAGGCGGTCTGTAGAAGGTCTTACTTGATGATAGACCTGAGCCTTGAAGGAACAGCAGGCCGCTCTCCGGCGAAGGCCGGAGAGCGGGTGGCTTAACGTGTGGTGCTGCTGACGAAGGATGCTGAGACTTGACGAACAAGACGAGAAGTGATGACTGCTGAGAGACGAAGTGAGTGAGTGAGTGAGAGTGAGAAAGTGTATCAGTGGACCTTCGCTTATATAACCTCTGAGACGCCTCCTACGCTTCCTTCGTTGCTAAAAGACTAGCATTATTTCTGATTCCTTGAAACCACGTGCGTCTTTCGCTTCTATGTGATTCTAAGATGTTTGAGAATGGCAGGGAAAATATAGGGTGTCCATAAATGATTACCCTGATTAAAGCATGCTATAACTTTTAAATAAACACTCGTATTCAAACACAGTTTTAATCATAAGTAGATAAACATACAAAGTTTTGATACATAGTTAATGAACTTAATAAGCTTCCACATGTGCACCCCTAATGGCACGTAAAATGTCTAAACGGTATTACACTCACGCCACACATTTTCCAACATTTGTGTTTTAACTGTTGCAATTGCATCCGTAATGCGTTCTCGCAATGTCCTGATATCTGGAACAACTGTTGCATAAACCAAATCTTTAACATGACCCCAGAGAAAGAAATCCAGCGGGGTAATATCTGGTGATCTTGGGGGCCATGGGATTGGCCCGTCCCTGCCAATCCATCAATTTGGAAATGTTGCGTCGAGAGTTTCACGAACAACATGCGCCCAATGAGGGGGTGCCCCATCTTGTTGAAAGATGACAGTTGGCTGCCTGTCCTGCAGCTGGGGGATGGCGTAATTGGTGAGCATATCCAGGTACACAGTTGCGGAAACAGAGACATTTTACGACATTTTACGTGCTACTAAGGGTGCACATGTGGAAGCTTATTAAGTTCATTAACTATATATCAAAACTTTGTATGTTTATCTACTTATGATTAAAACTGTGTTTGAATACGAGTGTTTATTTAAAAGTTACAGCATGCTTTAATCAGGGTAATCATTTATGGACACCCTGTATTCCTTTGGCTGTTCTTTGTTTTTCTGTCTGTTTCTTCTTTTTCACTACATATGTACATATATTAAATGTTTTGTTTTTCAAAAGTATGGTTTAGAGTTTGACAAAATATTTGCTGTTATTTATGAATTATGCGGACGTTGAAGAACACCGTGATTGCGGAGGCCAATTATACAATTATACAGGGTGTTATCAAATTATGTTTCATAAATTATTATACATATTCAGGACTTCAAAGTGAATAAAAACGTTCCTATGAACATAAATCGCAATTTCTTCGTTTCTGAGATACATTGCTTTTTGCCGACGACGACGCTATTCTCTGTACACCTACTGTATGCTTTCTACATATATCAGAGAATAATAAAACAATTACTATTATTATCATTATTATTATTATTATTATATTATTATCTTTAATATTATGGCAGGATTTTTATCCCGATTATAACAAGCACAAGCCACTTCATTTCCGACACATTACATACGAGAAAAGATAGAAGCAATACTCTTCATAACTTGAAAAAAAAAAAATAAATAAAAAAAAAAAATAAATAATAATAATAATAATAATAATAATAATAATAATACTGCAAATATTTTGTTAAAATTGTGAGTTTGGTGAAGCGTTTTTAAAGGTCATTTTCATAATTTGAGGTTGGATTGGATTTCCTGTTTGACGGTCTCGCCTCAAATCTCGTTAGTAGTGTGGGCGAAAAATGGACGCGTGCAAGAATGTTGCAAGAGGTTATGTAACAAATGGGGGGAGGGGGAATGTTGGAAGGGGTTATGCAACAAATCAATGCTGCAAAGGGGGGAGGGGGAGGGAGAAGGGAGGATGATCTCCCCCAAAGGGGTAACCTTAACCTAAGAGAGGGAGAGAAATGAGGAGGAGGGTCTTTGGGGGAGAAGTTGGGATGTACTCACCCCCTAAAGGGAAACCTAACCTAAACCTTAACCTAAGGAGAGAGAGGAGAGAAAGTTCTTTATTCCACCGGAGTCCGTCGCATAATGAGCGTCCAGGGGCCCAGCATCTGTTACATAGAGGGTCTGGAGTTACCAATTACCATTTATTTATTTATATAAGGAGAGTTAAGAGATACCACCAATTTAGTTATTTATTTATAGATGAGTTTCCAGACTCCTATATAATTTAATTATATACAGGGTTACCAGGCTGCACCATTTATTTTAATTACTTATTTATTAAAGGCCAGAGAAACTTTCTCCTTAAATTGCTCGAACTAATTAAAACAAATTATTTAATTAACAATAAAAGAAAAATGCCTACAAAATAACAGTACACACTTTTTGTATATGAAAGAAAAACAATAATTATTTTAATTAACTTCTCCGAAAGTGTCTATTTACTTTTGCCATTCCTCTGTGCACGAGAGAGTTAGAGAGAGAGAGTGAAGCGTATTCTCTTAGATGTGTACGCACGTAAAGTGGAATTCTCGGATCCTTTTGAATAAAAAAAATGTGTACATGGCTAAAAACAAACACACACACACACACCTTATTCTACTTGGTGATCCTTGATGTTTGGTTTTATTTTTATATAAGACTTGTATTAGCCCTACGATTTAATTAACATCATAGTCTTATATATATATATATATATATATAAAGGGTGTCAGGAACCCCCCCCCCCCCCCCCCTGTACAGAAGAAACTGAAAGGAATAGAAAAAAACAGACAAAACCACGCGAAAGAGCGTTTAATTTTGAATAAAAAACACTTGTTTTAATATCGGGTGTTGCCCCATTTGCAGCTCTGACGGCCATTAATCGACGGGGGTATGATCCCAGAACTGTCTCAAGAGATCGGTATCAGACTCATTTCTTCAAGGACTTCGTTGATCTTTGCAGTCATAATTTCTGTTGAATACCGATTCTGAATGGGTTGTTCCAGCATTAAGGACTCCACCGATCCTTCATGATGGATCCGACATGTTCACAGACATTAAGATCGGGAGAATTGCCAGGCCATTCATTATTTCCGAAAAATCAATGTTTATTGTCCTTAAGCAGTTGTTGAGTCGCAAGTGCTTTCATACAGGGGGCTTTGTCGTGAAGAAAGGTTTGCCTGTTCAACATCCAAAACACCTCGGGTCTTTCAAAAACGGAATTACATGTTGGGCTAAAATTACATTTCGAAAATAAGGCCCATCCCAACTGGTTCCTCTTGTTTGATAACCCAGATGAGCTTCCGAATAGAGAACATAATGAAAACACCCCATGCTGGATTTTTTACTATTTCTCAATACTTCTGTCGTCTGGGACTTCATCAGGAGTTGTTGCCCAAACCCGATCATTCTGAAAATTTGGTTTTCTGGAGACATAAAGCGAAGAATTCATCGCTGACAACCAAGTGAAGGAAATCGTCTTCCGTCCATTCCTCAAGATAATCACAAAACCATAGCGATCTTCAATATTAAGAACTCTTCATGGCTTAGCTATTTCATGCCAAGCACTCAAGCCTTGGCGAACTCGAAATTGATGCACAAGTTGCCGATTGACTATCTACCACGACGGATAAGTATCTCTTTCTTTACCTCAGAGCAGCTCTTCTTTCGGCGCCGTTGATGCAGCAAGCACAGTCTTTCGATCTTGAGATAATTTCTCCGGTCTTCCTCCTCGAAATTCTGTTTCACAATCTTCAGGATTCTTATTCCAATTCCTTTGACAAAGTCTTCTGATCTTTTTAATCTCTCAGCCACCCAGTGTCGAGTTATGAAGTTGCACCAGCTTCCTTTGCTTCCGAAATGTGGACAGCTCGAATGCGGTCAAGAACTCGCTTTTTCTCTGAATCGTCAAAATAGATGATGCCATTGTTTCTGTGAGGATGGTAAGACATTAAAATCACAGGAATAGAATATATGGTTTTTATTCAGATTTTAACGCTCTTTTCAAGTGGTCTCGACCGTTTTTATCTATCTCTTCTAGTTTTTGCTCTACGGGGGGGGCAATCATTTCCTGACACCCCGTATACTAGGTGAGGTACCCGGCGTTGCCCGGGTAATTGAATGCCCGGTTAAGTCAACTGAATGCCCCCCAAAACCCCCTCACCCGCCTTCATGCAACTTGGGGGATAACCCCTCCCCCATTACCCCCACCCCTCCCCATTACCCCCACCCCACCCTTCCCACCATTACTGCCCGGGATAAATTTCACAAACAGACAGGCTAAACTACAGAAAAGAACGCAGCCGTGAAAATTTTGAGCTTCACAGTGTCAAGATTTCTGAATCTGATCAGATATCCCCCAAAACCCCCCTGACCAAATAATTGAACTCGCAATTACTGTCGGTTCAATGATTTGGTCAATAAAACTATAGAAAAGAAGTCTACAGACAGACAAACAGACAGGCTGACCGATTCTGTGTTGACATTCTTCATCCCATAAGAGGTTCCCGTGCCAAATTTGGTAGCTCTAGGTCAAACGGTTTGCGCTTGCATGAAGGACAGACAGACAGACAGACAGCCAGAAAGGCGAAAATATATAATAGATACTAGGTGAGGTACCCGGCGTTGCCCGGGTTAATTGAATGCCCGGTTAAGTCAACTGAATGCCCCCGAAACCCCCACTCCCCTTTATGCACCTTGGGGGCTAACCCCCTCCCCCATTACCCCACCCCCTCTCCCCCACTTACCCCCACTCCCACCCTTCCCCCATTACTGCCCGGGATAAATTTCACAAACAGACAAACAGACAGGCTAAACTGCAGAAAAGAACGCAGCCGTGAAAATTTTGAGCTTCACATTATGTCAAGATTTCTGAATCTGATCAAATATCTGGTCAATAAAACTATAGAAAAGAACACAGTCATGAAAATCTTGAGCTTCACATTGCCGCCCGTAATACAAACAGACAAACAGACAGGCTGACCGACTCTGTGTTGACATTCTTCATCCCATAAGAGGTTCCCGTGCCAAATTTGGTAGCTCTAGATCAAACGGTTTGCGCTTGCATAAAGGGCAGACAGACAGACAGAAAAGCGAAAGTATATAATAGAATATATATATATATATATATTCATGAAATATATAGAAAATAAATATACAATAAAAATAGTTAATTCTATGCACAACTTGAACGAAGAATATGTTGTTTGTGATGGGTATGTGTGCACTAAAAACCTATAAGAAATACGAACGAAGAATATGGGGATGTTTGTGGTGGGTATGTGTGCTCTAAAAGCCTATAAGAAATACGAACGAAGAATATGGGGATGTTTGTGGTGGGTATGTGTACACTAAATGCCTAAGATATACACGTCTACTGAGAAGTCTATTATTTTTATAAAGAAATTTCAAAGAAATCAAGAAGAGGATTCCTTTATTCATTTATTTTCAATTAAAATTAATTCGTACCTTCACGCCTGTATATTTAATTAACAATAAAAGAAAAATGCATGCAATATAATTACACTATATATATATATATATATATATATATATATATATTCTCATAGAATAAAATTTTAAGTGTCTATTTACTTTTGTCGGGGAGAAAGCGTGTAACTATTGCGACCAAATATCAAAATGGTCAAAGCGGATACATTGGAATGTAGTTTGACCACATCTCGTCTCAAAGACCCGGATTTTCCACCGCTGACTTCGTACATTTTTTTTTGTTCATCTTAATATTCATTTATTTTTTACAGTATACTAAATTTGACAATAAACATTTTAAATATTCTATAAGAATAATATTCATTTTACCTATAATTCGAAAGACAAGGAAGGCATTTTAAATATTCTATAAGAATAATATTCATTTTACTTATAATTTGAAAGACAAGGAAGGCATTTGTTAAAACAACTTCTCTTTTTATTCGAGGAAAGGCAGCACAATCACGGTATAAACTCGAAACAGGTGAATCGCCGACCAAAAAGGTTAACCGCAAAAGTTTATTTGACCTACATATCGTCTCAAAACTGGTTTTCGTCTCACTTCACTTCAAATACTGATTTGATTATTGCCATTATTATTGAAGTTAAAAACAACTTAAATATATGTACATATACATCACGTGATTGTTTTCCATGAAAAAATTATTTATAGGCTAAATTAGCCTTTGATTAAGTAATGAATTTCCTTATCATATTCCCATATGCAACAATATATATATATATATATATATATATATATATACTGTATATATGTATATTGGTTCAAATTACAGTAGTAATAATAAGCTAAATCAGTTTTCCTTCTCCCCGAATTGTTTATTTTTAGTAAGATCAAGTTAGTCATCTGCCTTAGACCTATAGTTTAACGTTGAATCCGAACTACGCTCCAGCACAAGCGTGCAGAAATTACGTCATTGCTCGGACTCGATCTCTCAACCTCCGATCAGCACCCCAGCGTCTTAACCACTAGGATACCTAGGGTGCCCATTTATCCACCAGCCCAACCAGACATTCATTTTCACGAACTAAACACAATTTAATCACACTCCTACGCGAGAATTGGCAAGTAGAAAGTCAAGCCGAATAGATGAATCAAACTGTGGAAAGTTGAGGATCGAATAGCATGACTGCAAATAATAATAATAATGCAAAATATTGTCGTGGTAGAGATTGCAAGTGGCAAATGTTGATCAGTGTTGCAAAGGGGCGAGGGATATTGCATGAAGGGGTGGGTTCCAAAATGGGAAAACCGCGAATAGTATGGGTGCAAATAATATTGCAAATATTTGAAACAATCGTGGTAGAGATTGCAAGTGGCAATACACCTTGAGATGTGAGCAGTAAATCTACGGAGAGAAGATAGACACCATAAGTCGACCAATCAGGACGTCCAAAGCGTGTACCCATAATATAGGTGTTACGATTGGTACACAAATTTAACATAGCCCCTTCCAGCTACATTGACAACCAATCATCAAACTTACGAACCGCCTATTAGTCTTTTGGGGGTAGTGCTTGGGGATCATGCATATAAAAGGAAATATTTTCAGCTGGGAATCACAGATGTTATTTTCACCAGTGAATAAACATTCCCTCCGTCATGAATCAAGAACTTTACAGTTTACTGGATTTATATCAAGTTGGAGACTGCAGCGGTTTCTACCAATAATCTTTTTAACGCAGCCGACCAGGATTCATTATTTTCAACGCACACCGTTGGTATTTGCAATGACGCTCCTTACGATCCGACGCAAGGGACTGCCGTAGAAATGTAAGTAATTATGTGCCTGTAATTTTATTTTTTGTAGCCAATTATTCGCAAACTGGTTATTTATTTAGTGTGCATGTCATTAGGAGAAAGAGCACTGTTCTGGATTATTTCATCAGATATACATATATATGGAGGGTTGTAGTAATTCATCTCATCACATTTAAAACGCTTCATTTAAATAGTAGGTATTCGAAATTATAGATTAGTTTGCAATTAATATTATGATAAAGTCCTGTTTTGATTCGTTGAATTTTTTTATAGCAATCCTTTGCAAGTTTTAAGTAATTTTATAATTTCCATAATAAATGTTATTCGGCATTTTTTCTTAATTAAAGGAACTTCTCTGAACGGTTCGAAGATATCTTCACATTGTAATAATCTTACTATATATATACTCTGCATATGTTTTAAGCCATTGGGTTTTTATTAAAAAAGAATCAGTATGAACTAATTAATTATTTATCCTTTCTCTTCGAAGGTTCGATGAGGATTTGACTCGTGTTATACAATCTTTTCGTTTTGAAGAAACGCATGTCGTGGACCTGAATATGGAGGTAGAAGTTTTACCGAGCAGTCAACCCAGCGATTGTCACATTATTAACGAAATAATGTAAGTTTCGATATTTTTCTCGGGGAAGACACAATGTATTTTCATCAATTTATTAAATGAAAGAAATCATGTTTTTAGTACAATAAACATCTTGAGCTACAGAATATACAAACTAACATTATTGGATACAAATACGAGGGCCACTCAATATATTTTGCTTCACTTTTTTTTTTCTTTCAAAGTTTCCTTGTAAGTTCCAGAAATTTTGTACACAAGTAGTTACATACCTTTTTTACAAGTTTTTATTTTTCCACATAGAGTCTCCATCCCTTTCTATGGCTTTCCTCCACCCCGAAACAAGGGCTTTTATTCCTTGGTGATAAAAGCCCGCTGGGTTCCGCTGGAGCCACCTCTTAACCTCATCAACAACCTCATCGTCACTCCGAAACTTTCTTCCACGAATAGCATCCTTCATTGACCCAAACAAATGGAAGTCTGAAGGTGCCAGATCTGGGCTGTATGGAGGGTGGGGTAACACAGTGAAGCACATTTTTGTGATGGCCTCTCTTGTTTGTAAACTGTTGTGGTGTTGCGTTATCGTGTAAAAGAAAGACGTCTTCCAGTTTTCTCTCCGGTTGAACTCGCTTTATACGTCTCTGGAGTCTCTGTAGGGTAGCAATATATATGCTTCTAAGTTGATTGTTTGTTCTTTCTTCATAATGTCCACCAGAATCACCCCTTTTATGTCCCAGAAGATGGTGGCCATAACCTTTCCTGCAGAGGGAGCCATTTTGAACTTTTTCGTGCGTAAGGATTCCGCGTGATGCCACTCCATGGATTGGCGTTTTATTTCAGGTTCAAAGTGGTGTACCTAAGTCTCATCCCCAGTCACAGTTTGTGAAAGGAAGTCATCCCCTTCTGTCTTGTATCGAACCAACGACTCGGAAGCAATTTTTTTCTTTGGGCTTTGTGATCTTGTCAGTTCGCGAGGAACAAACCGTGAACACACTTTTGAGTATCCCAGTTACTGAATTATCGTATTCACACTTCCTTCACTAATTCCTAGCTCCAGTGATAGCTCTTTGTATGTGACGCGCCGATTTGATCGAATGATGCTGTTAGCACGTTGCGCAGTGTGGGATGTCACAGCCGATGTCGGGCGACCGCTGCGTGGCTCATCATCGAGGCTGGCTCTCCCTCTCTCCGATGATCTCACACGTTTAGACCAGCATCCAACTGTCCTTCGATCAACAACAGCATCTCCGTAAACTTTTTGTAGATGTTTGTGAATATTTCCAACTGTTTCTTTCTCTGCGGTTAAGAACTCGATAATAGCTCTCTGTTTACGACGCACATCACTGTCAGACGCCATTTTCGAAACTGCGTTAACCATTGGTTTTATAAAAGGACGTTTAAAAGCGGTTTTATACAAGGAGGGGAGGTTCAAACTGGAAAAATGCTGTTATGTGAAGCGCAGAAAGTACAAACTTACGACCCAAAAGACATTTCAGCCCCATGGCCTATTACTTAGCTAAGAAAAAGGGTGGGGCAAAATATATTGAGTGCCCCTAGTATATATACACGACCAAAACATCATACTATACGAGTACGCACAATCGGAAAACGGCTTTTTATCTGTCTGCATATCATTTCGTCGTTTCGTTTTGACACGGGGCGAATAATTTTTAAAAATTATAAATTCCTTACCACGTGACATATGCATGATAAATGAAAGGCAGCACACCCCACAAGTATTACTAAAATATCTTGTAGACGGAAGGGATTCCAAACAATTTCAGGGATATGCCTCTGCTCGAGAAATTTTACAATAACAGGGTCACTCCAGGGTTGAGTACTGAGTGAATCAAAATAGTATATATGGTCCCTATTTTTAAAATAGATTACAAACCAATGAATCCCTTCACTACCAATAACATCAGTGTTCACAATAAGACTACCGCAATCTCTCGTATTTGGCAATTTCAATGTTTCATTCTTTGCAAACACCGATAAATTTGGAACGTGTGATTCGTTCGCTATTCATTACTCTCTGAAGTGTATTCGCGTCCATTTTAAAAGTCAGTGACAACGCCCCTAAATCTGTCTACTTCGCTTTGGGCTTGTGACTCGAGGTATACTAGTACACTAATAGGCGCGTCTATTGGCTTGGCGAATTCCAATCTGACTGAGATATTTCCACTCTGTTGTAGACTTAAGTGTGTATTTACACTAGCAAATAAGTCAGGTGTGATGTCAAACAGATAAAGGTTAAATTGATCAATGAATTCTTTCTGCTTTACCCCAACACCGAGCTCATCAAAATCACCTGCAATATGGGCCAGATTACTATATGCTCTCGCGCAAAGCGGGAACACAGCGTCTGATGAGTAGTCCGTATCCAATGTTCCTCCCAACGCAACGCCATTAACGTATAGAGTTATATTTTTAAGGCCAAAATTCTCAAATTTAAAGGCATTCATTTTATATTTTCCATTCACCGAATTGTGTTCCTACATTACAATTAATATCCTTTTAGGTAGATTTCCCAGGGCGATGTTTTCTATCTGTTTTGAGGCCAACCCTGCTGGCACCGTGTATTGTTTGATTTGTACTCTGTTAATTTGGTATTTTACTGTGGCGTGTAGTAAATTTTTCTCAATTTGTATTTGTTTTGGTGAACTTAATTTCACTCGCCGTAGCCGTAGGTATGTTTCCATAATGTGAATCACAACGGGTTTTGCTCCCCTCTTCTTGATCAGCTCCCAGATTTAAACATATCTCAGGATTCGTGCGGGTGAGCTTTATTTTCATATCAACCCCATTCACAAGCAACTTATCCTGGAATGTGAAGTCTGTATGCAGTCGTCCAAAACACTCATATACCTTCTTTTTAAAATTTTAAATTTGTCCTTTATACTACTTTCGTCTTTAACTTGATACTAGCCTTCGGCACTTAAAAAGGTATTTTCGCTTCTTTGGAAAAGTTCAGCACATTTTCCAGATAGGCTGGTAGGTGATAGTAAACCGTTCCTGCTGATATGTTGACCTGATTTAAATATATGTCACACTGGTTGAATATGGAGTGCAGAAAGTTTGTTTCAAGGTATACAGCATATTTGTCATCGCAGTCCGTTCCATCAGAATGGGCTATACGTAGTTTAACGTACATGTGCACACAGCTTGTGTCAAAAAAGTAAGGGCCTGAGCTGGGTATCGCGAATTCAATAGGGGCACTCGGGGAACTAATTGTGTTTAACGGGTAAATTGTAATAAAGTCATTGTGCTCAATAGAAACTTGAGTTGGGGGCATGTCAAAGAGGGACAGCTCCGATTTACAATATTGTGAACTACACGGATGGATGAAGCGTGCCATGACGAGTTAGAAATAGTGCCTCCTCTCTCGACAAGTAGTAAACAAACTATGATTCATGAAATCAATGTCCTTAGCTTATATCAGTCAAAAACATGGTCAACCATAGATTTCATTCGCTTAGAACACTTCCTTTTGGATATCCTTTTACGTTTAATGCCACGTGGTGGTAATCCCTTCTTCCGGACAGCTCCCTTCTTCCTACCACCACGCATTTTTCTCTTTGCATCTTTGACGATTTCGTCCCGTGTACGTTTCAAGTGTTTTTTTTAGAGCTTCTTTAGGTTTAGCCCCAGCCAATATGTCTTCTGCCGTGTTAAGACCTGATTGTAGCGCTTTCCTCCCGAGGTATCTGCACCCCTTTTCAGGAAAGGGACAGCCGTAAGCAGTATGGTTGAAAAAATGGATCCAAGTCCACTACCACGCTGGTATCTCACACCTCGATAGACTGTGAAAGGCTTTCTGTCCATTATAACTCAGTGCGTCGAAAGTGCAGCTTCACTGTTAAGCTCCCATCACCGAATGGGAAATTTTTTTCCCTCAATCGTTCTTATATATATTGAGATATTGGTTATTAGATTAGTTGCGACATTCACATAATGGAGTCTGTCATATGTAATACTCAAACTCTTCCCTCTATGGTTGGGAATGTGAGCAATGCGTAGCAGGCGTGCCTGGGTATCCCCAACAAACCGGTGCTCCACTATTGCTTTAAATATAACACATGTCTGGGGGTGTATAGCCAGCAACCAGTTTCTCCAATTTCATCTGATACATTTGGCTGGACAAGTCATGCTGTACCTCGTGAAAGGTATCTCTTTGGAAGGCTGACCGATATCGCCCCTAGGTTATAATTTTGAACGGCCTTTTTTCTTTAATATTTCTGTTAGCCTTTGATTTTAGGATTAGAGTATGTGCAAGGTTTTCTTTATTTAAGATTTCGTATACTAAATCAGCCGTACGATTTGAGTTTTTTAAACTTACGTTTAAGTCTCTGACAACATCCTCAGCCGCATCATAACGACCGGGACCTAGTGTTACTACTGTACTGTAATACCGGGCGATACGTATAGTTTCATCCCGAGTTACCCCGGCTTTTTCACACTCATCAATGTCTCTAAGAATCGTAAAAACGCGATCTTTATAATCACTATTTAAAAAAAGGTTGTCCAGCTGAATTTCGCATATCCTCACCTCATACGAATCATGACCCAATTCAATGGGTCCATGGAGTTCTGTTACAAAGTTGGCCAGGGTGTTGTTAGGATGTACAGAGAGGGACGAGGAGGACGGTAGTGTGACGTAGAAGTGGTTAGGCGCCATGTTGCATATTATTTAAGCTTCATTATTGCAGCAGCTTTTATATAGGTGTTTAAACTTTCTGGGTACCCTAGCCATTTCACCAGGTACATTTTTCTCTTCCCTGGAACTTTGCTTCCTATAATTTTTTCAATTTTAAACACATTTTTTCCGAAATTAAATGTCACTTTCTGCAACTCCTCGCGGTAAATGCCTCCTGCGATTTCTTCCCCATTCAAATCTTCAACGTAATATATTATCTCGCCTTTAGGTCTCATAGCCCTAACTTTAAAAATCTCACGTGTCCAGCGTTGCTCAAATCCCTTCGCGAATTTATTTCCCGAACACGACAGCCTTACATAATCATTGATTTTGAAGCGCTCAGATTGTGGTGGTGGTGGTGTTACATCTCTTCTCACATCAGGCTCTGGGCGCGTACCTCTTTCTAAAATCTCCTTAGGTGTTGTCCCAATCGTGCGATGGTGTGAGCGGTTGTAGGATGAGGCTAATGAGTCCAGAATGTCTAGAAATCTGTGTGTTTTTGTGTAAAATAGCGGTGCATGCGTTCCTTGATGGTACGTTGAACTCTTTCAGCTAAAGATGCCTTATGTATAGAATTGGTAGTGTAGTAGCTGATATTAAACTCTGTCAACATGTTCTGAAAAGCTCGGCCTGTAAATTCTTTCCCCATATCCGTACAAAAATAGCCAGGAACCCTGTTTTCTTTCAACATCAATGTTTTGGTCGCTTTAGCAACTGTTTCAGGCGATTTATTTTTCAGAGGAATTAGCCACAGATATCTAAAGAATACATCTATTATGAGTAGCATGTAGCGGTAACCATGTTATACACTGAATATCTTTGCATGTCTGTCTTCGAGTCAATCGAAGCAGCTGTTGTCTTGGCTATTTTAAAACTTTTTCTCACAGGCTTATGAAGTGTATAAGCATCCTGCTCCCGCAAAAACCTCTCATCTTTTTTCCCTATTCCATCATTGTAAACACTTCTGTAAGTTTATCAACGCCTCCGTAGGAGGCTGGGCTAGAAATATCATAATAACGTCTTCTCAATATGTTAGCCATTTGCGTATTTTAGAGGCACGTGGGTAGGGTTGACCGTTGTTTAGCCTCTTCTTTCTCCTCTTCAGAGTTGTTACCGCCGGGGGTGATAGCGTTCTCAATTGTGGCACGTGCGATGCATGTTCCAAGTCTTTTAACCTGTTCAGATTTCCTATCATTGCTTTGGGGATATTTATCTGTTGTAGTGTTGCTTTAATATGCTTCCATCCTGATGGTGAGGGTCTATCCCACTTTCTCACCAGATCATGAACGATGTCTACGATATTCGATCCCTGTACCTTTGCTCCTCCCACAATGATCTCACCTGTATCGGTCCACTGTATGTTGGGATCCTCATTCAATAGATTATAAAGACTTAAACCTTTATTCCTCAATGTATGTGGGAGGGTGCTTTTTAATACATGCTCGATATGTTGTGTGGCCGACCCGTTAATCTTTGATTGGTCATTTCTATCGTCGGAAACAAGCTCTATGTAACCATGCCCATCGTTGTCCGTGCTGTGCCTAATAACCACGGGAATCTGTCGGATTCTTATAATTTTCGTACTCGTGAAGAAATTTCTGCAGAGCTTCTTGGTATAAGCTGCTTTTCTCAGGTGTTTTTTCACTGTTTAATACGGCTTACAATTCTCTTTCCATTCTTTTAAGCCTGCTTTTACGGGGTTCTAGAACCATGTCTGGATTCTTTGAACTTTGCAGTGAAGCATATATCTCGTGTGGAATCACTACCACTTTCTTCATTATATAAATCTTGTCAGTAAAGGACCCAAAACTGAAAATAATATGGGGAGGAATGACCCTCCTCTTTGTACAATAATCGTTTTTTCTTCCCCACAGTTTTACTTTTATGAGCGATTGTACGTATTATGTTCTTGTAACGGTGTAGGCAAGCCTTCTGAGGGGGTTTCATTGGTACATTGCAATTTATAACGTTAAGACAGATTTCACAGATGCATTTTAAAAAGTCGGAATCGATATTTTTAGCAAACTTCTGTTGCATTGCCCGGAGCAGCCGATGATAGATTTTTATTAACTCATGGTATTTAGCCTCCTTGTCATTCTGGAATATACACCGTTTCAGGCTCGTTTGGAAAAATATTCGTTCTTAGAAGCACCCTAAACGTGTTTCGCGGATGAAGGTCGCAAAGCAAAGATCCGAAACGCTGACTTGTAGCTTCTTTATAAACTTCCAAAAACTCCTTACGCTGATTCGGGAACATTTGATTGGCTAATACCCCAATTTGTGATACATCTCTACGTTACGCGAATAAGACTAGAGATTGTGTATTTAACGTCACATCGCGCATGTATCTATTTTTGAAAAATAGATTCTGATTAATGAAGAACACGCTTATGTTAAGATGGTGGGAGAATACTGTAAATGTCTCGGCAAACGTTTTATCCATTTCTAACATGAGCTCGTCAATTACAATGACTGGATGTTCATTTCCCTTTACGGAATTAACGTCGTATACAACTTTGTGGAACAAAATATCATCTTGGTACTCGCTGAACACTGATTGATACGTCGAATAGCACCATATAACTTTATGCACAAATTTTGAGAACATCTCTCCCTTTTCTTTAATGATTTTAGCATAAACACAGTTTTACTACATCCTGTAGGGCCAGATATAATACATGTGGATGGGCTCGTGAACCTGAATTTTTCTACAGAATCCATTTCTAACACGTCACACTCCTAAGTGGGTCATTTACAAAATATAATAAATATTTAAGTAATGATCCTTATATTCTACAGTCTTGTTTTTCTCTTCTCCCACATAACCGTGAATGACGATGAGGTACAGCATCCCATCATCGATATTACAGATGACCCCGACGACAGTGTAGTTATTGTCACAGACTCCATCCTCGCTGTCGAGTCCACACCAACGATACCTGTAGCACGTGACAATTCAAAGCGGAAGCATGATGAAGAACCCTCCATGTCAGGTATAAAGCGTGCCACGATTGCGCCGGTTGTTAGACCCCCAACCCTCTACGTCTTACGGCACAACTCCCCACAATAGTACCTTCCTCAAATACACCCTCTTATTCCTGTTCAATTCCGGGTACATCCTCCACAGCCAAAGCAGCTTCTCGTTCTGTAGAGGATGGCATAACATTCGAGTTGGGGCCTCACCGCTACCCCCACCCTAGCCTTGACTAGAAATCGGTATATAGTCAGGGTGATCCTAGATCCATGTATAGCAATGGTGTTGAACACGGACTACGGCGCGTAGTTGAACGTATTGTGGATTCCCCTTCAGAACCGCGACGAACTTGAAGTCAGAACGCGGCTGTCCTTCGGGTTCGGGTCAGATGACGAGGATGTAGATGATTTTTGGGTAGTAATACCATTCAGACGCTTGACACCTGTAGACATAGAGTATATATTAGGCCGTATAATGCAGGCCTCTCAAAGTAGTATAGCCTTCAATATGGACAACTTCACGGTAAGTATTGACCGTGTATTCCGTGTTGCGGGTCAAAGTGCCACACCTTATACTCTTAACTTCAATTCTCAGGCTATTTATAGACGACATATAAACGCCGATCGTGGTTGCGGCTTTATAGCAGTAGTCTTGGCCCGTATGTTTACTGTACTAAATACACGGGTCAAAACCATTTGGTTGCCTACAGGTAGTGGAGCGTGCCCGTAAACTAGCTGTAGATTGTAAACTTGAGTTTGACTGTAATATGGGCCCTGAAGAGCTGAGAAGGGTAGAACAGAAAATGAATGTTCGTATAGTTGTATTTGGAATGGATGATCGTCGTAGGACTGTGTATGTTTTTAAAAGCTGTGTGAGAGATCGTACAAGACCCCTACTTATTTTACGCCTGTCAGGAACAACGTATCTACCCATCCGTAATATAAGGGACCTTTACGCGAGTTATGATAAAAGTCGAAAATATGGACGACATCATGATTTGTGTAAGGAGAGTATCGAGTTTGCGGATGATATAGTGAAACATTGTAAAGATTGCTACATGGTATGTGAGCAGTGTAAAAGCTCCAAATGTGAAAGAAGTGTAGATGAAGCTGAGAAGAGGGATTGTGATGCAGGAAAATGAGAATCTGTGAATGTGGTATGTTTCATATGATGGATAATTGGGGGAAATTCAAACATAAATGTGATGAAATTCACTGTTCTACATGCCATGAGAAATATAAGGCAGTTGGAGTAAAGCATGTATGTTATATGAAAGACGCTAAGCCTAAAAATAGACCTTGTATAACTGTGTACTACGATATAGAAACATACACGAACGCTGGAACCAAAGAGATTATTCCCCATTTACTTGTAAGCCAGACTATACGTGATGAGTGTATGGAGATCAAGTGTGATGAGTGTCACAAATGTGGTAAACAGACAAGCGTTTTTAAAACGAATGCCCATGATAGCCCTGTGAACCTCTTTGTGTCCTATATTTTCAAGTTAGCGGACAAGTTAAAAAAAACAGGTGTATATTCTTGCCCATAACGGGGCAAAATTTGACACACAGTTCCTTTATAAGGAGCTGCTTGAGCACGAGTCATCTGAAATATTTACAGATGATCCCTTGAAAAGAGGAAACAAATTTATACAGATGCAAATAAGAGGTAATGTACAGTTTAAAGACACTTTATTATTCACACCTTGTAAATTAGCAAAGCTACCCAAGGTGTTGGGCGTAGCCGCTGAAGTATCAAAAGGATATTTCCCTTACACATTCCTTACTAGCGAAACTTTAAATTACAAAGGACTACCTCTATCGAATCATTACTTTAACTATGAATGTATGAGTACAGATGAACGTGAAGATTTTGATCGCTACTACAACAGTTTTAATGAAACTAATCTTTATATTATAGCTGATGAATGTGAGCGTTATTGCGTGAATGATGTGCGCGTGCTTAGAGTATGTTTCCAGACCTTTAGAAGGATGTACACCAATGTGGATCACTTTTCACTTTTTTAAAAAAATTATAGCTGGTCAAAGTTTTTCCCATGATTTGGTTCAGTGGAAGTGCACTGACACCATTTTTACCAAAATCGATCAATATTTAGGGGTCGCGCATCGACCTTGAAAATTTCAATTTTGGAAATTTGGCCAAATTGACAATTTTTTACTGAATAAAGATAAATCATCAACTGACCATATTTTCTGAATCCACTCAGTGAAAGAAATCCTCTCAGATACTTACCAAGTTGATAGGACAAGTGGTTTAGAAGTTATACTCACCTTGAGATAGCATTAAAATTTAAAATACCGTATTTGTCCCCGTACCTCCATATGCTGTCTGCCATTGTCTGCTTTTTAGGATAAGATAAAACGAATAAGGAAAGATGCCCCTAACTAGGTTCAAAAACTGTATGAATCGTGGTTAGAACACACGTCATCTTAAGGCGTGCGCCATGTACTCTCTCTGCTAACTCCCTTTCCCTCTGCGCTACGTCATCTTGGCAAGTGACGACTTCTTGAAGTCACTGAGTTCCCACGAGCTGAAGAAGACCCTGCAGCTGTGACTCGTCTTTTGTGAGTGTTCGCGTAATCTTCTATCAGTTTTATCCCTCTCTCTGCCACGTCGTTGGTAACTTTCAGATGCGAGATGACATTCTTCAGATCACAGTAGTTCTTATCTTGATCCCACTTATTCACCGGCAGAGTGAGCCACGTAGACGCGCACACCTGCAGGCCTGTGAACACGAACCACGATGACTCATCGATCAGGTCCGGAAGGCGCGTCGTGTCATCAACCGAGACGTTGTCATACGTGAAGTCCTCGGGCACAGCGAGGCGGCACAGCTTCTTTGCCATCTCGTGCTTCACAGTGTCTTCCACTTTGTCACTGCAGAGGGCGAAAACGACGGTCTGAGGCCTCAGATACCACAAGTGCCGCCTGATCACTGCCAGTGAAGCCTCTGCAATCTCGCGATCCACAGCCCTGTACTGCAGAAACGCTGGTACAACACAAGGTCATTCAGCGGGGCATCAGCTGCGACAGGAGCCGCCAGCCAGGCAGGTGCGTAGAGGAGTGCAGTAAATAGTACCACTCTCTGAAGTTTCTGTACCAGCTCGTCGTCGAACTCTAGCTGACCGCTGAACATCAGGAGCTTCGTGTAGTAGATGATCTGAAACGAATACGCACTGTGATGTATAAATACCGATACCACTCCATATAAGTTTGTTTAATGGTAAATTATTTATCTTATTTTTTTCTGGTAGGGACTTCAAATGGCTGTTTGCAGAAGGCAATACAATATTTAACTTCTAATTCAAAATACCAACCTTGGCCATCCACCTCGCATGATGGTAGGCTCCTGGGCGCATGAAGTATGTGCCACGACGTGGCTGGGCCCCCGAGTACCAGGAGTGTAATCTCCGCCACTTCTCGGTAGTCTTCTCTGACAAGACCAGAAGCGGTGCCGAGGAACTTGACTGCCTCATCTCGGAACTCCATCAGCCACGTCACCTCCGCCAAATGCTCGATCTCCAGCTCGCGATAAGTCGAGAGGTCGAGCTTGTCCCACCTGAAAGGGGAGTTATGAAAATATCGCATGAAAACGACTGAAGTTTCCCTTTTCGACTGCTATTAACATCATTAGTAGAAGGACGCTGATATCTCAATTGCTCTGAAGGCAAAAAATCATTGGAGAAAACAAATGCGCCTTAGACTTGAAATTCACCTTCTCAGATACTGGAACAAAGGTTCAGTTGGTGCTGTGGTTCTTCCAAACGCGGTGATGACCACTGCCCCCACGATGAGCTCCATAACGTGATGGTGACAGCCCAGCTGGAAGAGCGGTTTACCAAGCATGTTCTCCAGCCGGACCACCGCACCCTGCACCCTCCCCGTATTGGAGGAAGTTGTGTCGAAGCACAGTCGAATCACGTTGTTCTCGCATCCCCAGTCTTTGAGAGCACGAAAGGTCGCCTGGGCATGGGACAGACCGGTGCCGTCAGCAACAGTCGGAACGGCCAGCAACTTTCCTTCTGTGCATTGGGGAGCTCCGGAGATGAGAATCGCCTGGCGGTGCTCCAATGATCCAAGAGAGTCCTGAAACGTATGTCATACATGCCAATCCATTATCGTCCACTGGAATATGTCAATCCACTGTCGTCACTGGAACATGTTAATTCACTGTCGTCCACGGTGAGGGCAAAACTGACCTTGATTACTTTACCGTCCCAGTGGACAGCATGCCTCGGAGATACGAAGGATTTCTGCACAGCTGTCGACACTTCACAACGATGTGCCACTCTTCCACGGCGAGACGTGTCCTTCGAGATACTGAATTTGTCCAGGTCTGCGGGCGGATCTGCCGAACGTAGAACTGCCGCCACGACACTTGCCACCTATGTGCGAAATTGAAAGGAAATTGACAAGGATGCGTATGGTTTTTATGTGACAAAATAATCACTAAATTTTCCGTCGTTACGTCTATTATATCTTTGTCAAGGAAATATCATTACTGATATACACACCTGATTATTGGACATCCGGAAGCGATCAGCCACTTCAATAACAGCCGGTGCATTGAGGATGCGGTGAGGAAGGCTGATTGATACAGTTGATTCTCTCGGCTGTCGGTATGGTGGTTCTAGCTGTGATTCGGAGTTGCTCGATGATCTGCTTTCTATAGATTCATCGTCGCTCTCAGCTTCGGTTCCTAATTTCGTTTTTGAGGTGCCTGGCTCATCACGAGATTGTTGTCTTGAGAGTTGCCGTTTTCTCTTGACAACGAACACTTTATCATTCCCATTCATTGTTGCCTGGCGCAGGCCCCGTTGATCCTCATAAAATTTAATATCTTCTTGTTTGTTGTTGTCTGAGAGCAGTCGACTTTTCTGTATCTCTTCAATAGCATCGGGAGCTCCGATGTCCCAGAGCTTGTTCAGATTTTCTGAAAACTTCTCCCTGCCTTTTCCCGCGTCACTGTCTCTCATCTTGCTCTTCTGCAGCGAGCGCCACTCTTCCCACAGTAACTCCAGTTTTCTTTCGCAGTTACGCCTCGTGATCGTCTTTATACGTGCCATGTTCCAAAATGCCAGAACATTGGCCACCGTGTCTTTTACGGCGGCCTTCCTGTCAGTAGTTTCCTGCTTGGCATAGAAGAAGTACTGGAGAACTTAATGGGTGGTTGGCAATTTGGCACCACCGATCGAGGAAGATGGCTGACCAATTAAGAAGACGTCCGTGGCTGACCTTAGAGAAGGTGGTGCTGTTGTTGCTGCTTTCTCTTTTCCAGAATAAGTAACTTTCAGAGTCTTCCCACTCCTGGTTGTTAACAGTTTATCCGTTGTACTAAAGTCTAGACTTATCAAACAAGAATCAATTGACACAGTTGATCTGTAAAAAGCAAACTGTGATTAGTAAAAATATTGGTCATAGACATAGCGTGTGTGTGTAATTGGGATTTTAGAATGCGCCAGCTACTGATGCTATGATTACGTCCATAACGGGGGACAAATACGGTATTTTAAATTTTAATGTTATTTCTAGGTGAGTGTAACTTCTAAACCACTTGTCCGATCAACTTGGTAAGTATCTGAGAGGATTTCTTTCACTGAGAGGATTCAGAAAATATGGTCATTTGATGATTTATCTTTATTCAGTAAAAAATTGTCAATTTGGCCAAATTTCCAAAATTGAAATTTTCAAGGTCGATGCGCGACCCCTAAATATTGATCGATTTTGGTAAAAATGGTGTCAGTGTACTTCCACTGAACCAAATCATGGGAAAAACTTTGACCAGCTATAATGTTTTAAAAAAAGTGAAAGTGATCCACCCTAAATTGTACACACACCGTTTGAAATGCGATCCGTTGCAAGTCGCAACCACGATCGCCTCATTATGTTTTTCGGTGTTCAAGAATAACTTCATGCCTAAAAACACCTTAGCCGTCATTCACAGGAACAATCCCCGCAGTTATGGGCACAAGACTATTTACTGGCTCATACACATACAGCAGCAGACAGGTGTATACATAAAGCATGCCCGCAACACGGGTGAAGTAACCATTAAGGTTAATGGTCGTGTTTTTTGGGTTCATGGTCTAAGCGAAAACCGTGCCACCGGTGAGAAGACTGTGTACTCCTTTAACGGTTGCTGGTGGCACGGATGCCCCCGTTCTGAGTGTGGAATCGTAGGAGATATCCACGGTAGATCTCCTGCCGACAGTCTTGCGTGGACCCGCACCCGCGATCAACTTATTAGCTCCCAGTTCACTCACAAATTCTTGTGGGAGCATGAGTATGATGTACGGCTGGAAACACATGGACAGTACCGTGAAGAAACAAACACGATCAAACGTTCAATGGTGCTGGATCCTCTCAAATGCGGTGATAACTTGTTCAGAGGACGTACAAGTCTCTTCAAGCTATACTTTCCGCCTAAGGAGGGCGTGAAACTTCATCACTACCATTTCTGTTCTTTATATCCCTACGTGATGAAGAACAATCCGTACCCCGTGGGTGCACCTGAGAAACTGGTGGGACCTGACCTGCCCACCATCGAAGTGTTCTCAACAAATTTGAACGAGTACTATTTCGGCCTTTCTTTCGTAGATGTGCTCCCCCACGTGATTTATGGATGCCGATCTTACCCGTCGTTCTAGACCACAAACTCATGTTTCCCCTGTGCGTGAAGTGCGCAGAGGAGAACAATGGGGAATGTAATTATACAACCAACCAGCGTAAGATCAGAGGCGTATATACAAGCCTGAGCAGGACCTAGCTGTTCGCCATGGCTACAGAATATTGAAGATACATGAGGTGTGGAGGTTTCAGAAGCTATCCAACCTCTTCACGCCATATATAAACGCTTTTTTGAAGGATACCTTACCTTACCTTACAACCTTATAAAGGTTTCGTGCGATGATTTCTCATTTCGCGAAAGTCAAGCTTGTCGCCCCTCCTCTCGAGCTGGCCTGGTGAAGTAGTGAGGTGGATTCTTGTGCTCTCCACCTCACATAGCCAGGTACGCCCGGCTCATCGGGGATTGTTCTGAACCAGGCGTCTAGTCTTCTTTTGAAGATTTCCACTGCAACTCCCTTCGTGTTTCTTAGGTCTTTGGGCAACTGATTAAACAGTTTTGGGCCTCTCACTACAAAACTATTTTCTTTCAGGGTTAAGGATGTTCCTTGTCTCGCCTTCAATTTGGGAATACGACACAGTCAACCGTTTCTACTTTTCACCGTTGTTTGGGGAGTTATAGGGTTCAGAGTAAGATTAGGGACTAGTTTCTCCATTATTTTCCAAGTGTAAATAATGGTGTATCTCTCTCTTCTCCTTTACAGTGAATATAGGTCTAGTTCGCGTAACCTTTCCCAGTAATTTAGTTCTTTGCATCCATTGATCTTGGCTGTGAAGCTTCTCTGGATCCCTTCCAGCTGTCTAATGTCTTCTTTTTTGTATGAGCATGTTAGGACCGAGCAGTATTTCAATTTGGGTATTATCAGGGTTTTCAGTAGAGGAATCATTATATTCCTATCCTTTCGTTTAAAGGTTCTCAATATCTGACCCGTTATTCTCTTTACTCTGTTTACTGCTATCTTATTTTGTGTTTCAAATTGCGCATCATCTGTCATTACAACCCCTAAATCTTTTGCTCTAGAATTTCTCTGAATTTCCTGTCCATTTTGGGTATAATATTCCACAGATTTTAGGTCCTCTTTTTCCGTACCGTAATAGCTGAAATTTCTCGGTGTTAAACTTCATATTGTTGTCTTCCGTCCACTTGTAGATTCTATTTATGTCGGTTTGTAGAGATCTTATGTCTTCTGGGTTTCTTATTTTTATACTGAGTTTTGTGTCATCCGCAAATGATGTTACTGTGCTGTCTCTGGTAACGTCCTCATCTATGTCAGTTAGCATGATTATGAAGAGTAGTGGAGTTAATACTGTTTCTTGTGATACTGAGCTGAGGACCTCTGATTCTGATGAAGATATTCCTTGTACTGTAACGACTTGCCACCGCTCACTAAGGAAATTATATATCCATTTCCCTACTTTTCCTGTTATTCCCATATATTGCAGTTTATGTATTATGATTCCATGGTCACATTTGTCGAATGCTTTAGCAAAGTCTGTGTATAGTACATCATAGTTTTCATTACTTTCAAATGACTCAATAATGTTGTTGTCGTGTTCCAGTAGTTGTGATAGGCATGATCTGCCTGACCGAAACCCGTGTTGGTTATCATTGAATTTTTTTTTAGTTTCCAAAAAGTCAGATTTTCTGTCTAACTATTCTTTCAAATATTTTAGTGAGATGGGATGTAAGCGATACTGGCCTATAGTTTTTGGCCTTGGATCGATCTCCTTTATATATTGGGACTACGTTCGCGCTCTTCAGGATGCCCGGTATTTCTCCCGTGTCTAGTGATCGTTTCCATATCCAGTATAGGGGCTCAGCGATTGCATTCTTGCAGTTTTTGATCAGTGTGGCATTCCATTTATCCGGTCCTGCCGCTGAGTGTTTTTAGTTTCCCTATGGCTTGTGTAATATCATCCGTCGTAAAGTCGAAATCCATTATACTTTCCCCTTGTAGTTTTTCCTCAAAGGACGCGTTTCTATCGCATATCAATTTGTCAGTTTTTGGGATACTGAAAGATGATTCGTACTGAGCTCTTAATATTTCAGATATTTCTGTTAGATCATCCGCTAAATCACTGTTTTCATTTTTAAGGGTCCGATAGTCGCATGGTTTTTCGACTTTCTTTTTGCGAAATTATAGAAGTACTTTGAGTTAGCCTTTATCGCTTCTATAGCGTCGTCGTCTTCTTTTTCTGTATGCTTCTCGATTAGTTCCTGTATGACGACATCGATACTTTGCAGTTTATCATTTAATATTTTTCTGATGTTGTTATCTTTACAATTACTTAATTTTGCAGTCACTCTTTTTCTCTTTCGAAACAATGCCCTCTTTTGTCTTTCGAACCTGCTTCTCTTTCCTCTTTTTTTTTTTATCTTTGGGACATGTTTTTTCACAATTTCTTCTCCTCTAACGTCATTACCATCTCCTCCGTTGTCTTGGTCTCGAAAATGGTTTTCAAATCTATTACTTCCATGCTGGATGTCACATCTTCCCAGTTTATAGCTTTGGAGTGAAAATTAAAAATTTCGAATTTGCTTCTTTCTGTTGTGCGTGTTCTTTCCTTTCCTGTTGCCTTTATATTAGTTGTTATTTTAATGATGTTGTGGTCCGATATCATAGTTGGGGATGTTTCTACATTATCAATTAGATTACTGTTGTTCGTGAATACCAAATCTAGGCAGTTGTTTTTTCTTGTTTTCTGTTACTTCTTGCATTAATATAAATTCATTAGCTAGAGCTAGTAGCATTTTTACCTGCTCCTCGTCTTCTCTTGTGCCCCCCTTGTCCTGGTGTATACATATATTTTTTTATATTTCTTTATGTTTCTTTATTTTCTTTTTATATTTCATGAATGGAAATTAATATCACCACAGAGAAAAATATTTGGGGTTGGAGAGTGTAGATCTTTTACCAAGTTTCTTATCTCTGTAATGGAATCTGAAAATTTTGAGGTTGGCGTGTTTGGGGGTCTGTAGACTGTACATTACAATTAGTACCATATTTAATTTTTCAATTTTTGCTGCTACACATTCTACGTAGTTGTTTGAGGTACTTATAGCCATTTCTGCTATGTGCCTTTCGCGTGTGTAAATAGCACATCCTCCTTTACGTCTCACTGTTCTGTCGGCTCGAAGGATGTTTGTTCGTCGAATGGTTTGATTTAAGGCCCTGTATGTTGGCTAGGATTATTTTTATTTTTTTCTTTCTTTTTCGCATACAGGTGGTTCCGATTTGTTTTCCAATGTGGGTGCCGGTTTCGTTGCCTTGTGGTCCTCTGAGAATTTACCTCTTTTTATCTTTGTCGGTACCTGTTGTCCCGATAACGCATGAAATGCCTTTGTTCGTACCTTCTGTCCGGTTCTCGGATTCATATATTTATATTTGTCAGCTGGTTTTGTAATTGCTGGATAGTATTTCGCAGCTGAAATGTGTTGGCTGCGTCTAAAAAATTGGCTCTTCTTTGATGTTCGTTTTTTCTGTTCACTCGTTGCGTTCCTTTGAGGGTGGTGGTATCGGCATTTTTTTCTGTATTTGCAACTCCCATATCTTGCATAAGTGTTGCAGACCACAAGATGGTGGAACATGCATTTCTTATCAAATTTGCAGTATCCACTTGTATAGTGCGTTTTGCATAAAGTGGGATGTGCATATATGCATTGCCCATCCCGATATCTGCAGTTTCCTTTCGCGTAGTATTTACATACGATATTTTCTACGCTTCTGCTTCTTTTCTTATTATTTTCAAAGTTCTTAATTTTGGCATTATCATTAAGGTAGAAGCATCAGGGTATCCGCGAGGAGTTGATACCGAAGATGAAAAATCGGCTTATATTCAACGTTACCGTGACCGTGAAGGTATACAGCTTGACCGTTTCCAAATTGTAAAGGACCCAGGCAAGCGCTTTAGTGCAAAGTTGTGTCTAAAGAGTCTTTGGGGAAAATTTGCACAGAATACTGGCAAAGGGAACGTTCATTTGGCACAGTTATAGTGAAGTCTGGGATTATTCCAACGCTCCCGATAAAGAGGTCATGGACATTGTGAATGTAGGTAATACATAATAAAGTACAACAATACCGAATTGGCCACAGATACCTCACGGGTTACAAACATACCTGTAGCCAGTTTCACAACGGCCTAAGCACGCATCAAACTTTGGGGCCTATTGCATTCTCATGGGCGGAGGGTTTTGTAAGCCGATACAGATAGTGTGATATTCACAGCGAGGGAAGGTGAATATATGCCCCCTATTGGTGAATTCCTCGGAGAGTTGACTGATGAGATCAAGGATGAGTATGGAGACATCGCATACGCCGACTCTTTTGTCTCAACAGGGCTAGAAACTTATGGGGTACGGTGAAGGTGGGGGAGGATATGAAATATATCGTGAAGGCTAAGGGTATCACGCTCAACCAGGCGAATCAGCGGGTCGTTAACGTTGATTCGTTGAAGGATCTAGTGTGCTTGGATGATGATGAAGGCGACCAGCCATCCCAACGAACTGTAGGGACCCACAACTTTCGGGCGCAGAAGCTGGGAGGCGTGAAGGAGCTTAGGGGTACAAAGGTGTGCCGTAACACCTATAGGAAACGTTACCAAGTGCCTGTTACCTATGATACCGTACCCTTTGGATACCATACTCTTTGACTGTTGTATATGAGTATTGTTAACGATATGTTTATTTATTACACATACTTGTAAATATATATATACACCTTGAATATTTCGTTTATTAAATAAATCATGTTTCAATTAGCGTTTCACTTTCTCCTTTGTGTGTGTGTGTGTGTGTGTGTGTACAGGAGAAAATTCTAAGCTCCCCCAGCGTATGTACAGGAGAAAGTTCTAACCTCCGCCCACCTGTATGAAAATATTGCATGTTCGACATTTATGAAGTGGTATTAGGCAAAGTGTGAAGATAAGGTTACTGAATGGCTCCCTATTCCTCCCTCCTTTGATACTTTTAAGGCTACATTGAATCGTGTGAAGGAACAAGAGGTACAAATACTCTACGGCTATTCTGGCGAGAGCATTGCAGGATTTCGTGGTACAAGTGATGTAGTGAACTATGTTGTAGGACTAAACTTTATAAAAGCTTACATATACCGTGAAGTAGAAGAAACAACACGTGCAGAAGAGAAGCAACGGTTATGGTTAGTGAGTCTTGTTGATGAGTGGTGTGACAAGCGTTATTATGTCATGTTGCATCATACCGAGTACTCGTACCCTGCGACTGAGAATGAAAATCTTTTCATCATGGAGAATCTTAAGTATTTTTACCACTACATTGATATGTATCATGACGAGGTTTGTAGGGAGGTTGGGGCTAAAGGCCTGCGTGAGTATTTAATAGAATTTAGAGACGAGTATCGTATGCTAAGCAAAAATGAAAAATATAGTCATGTTTCTCTCAAATAGTGCGCCGGAGTGTGAATAAAATGTGTTTAGTTCGTGAAATTCCACCCGAACGAAAATGTCTGGTGCGTATTCTGGGGAGTGGGAGTGATAAAACACCTACCCAGTATAATGGGATACAAGTATTCACGTTGGAACAACGCCGTACACGTTTTATCAGTTTATGGTGTGACTCACTCCTCCCGTCGAGGAGTTTATTAAAGTGTCGAGGAGATGAATAGTCTTCTTGGTAGTTGAGAAGTGGAGTGAGGATCGTTATAAAATTCCTGCAGGTGAAGGTACAAGAAGAGAGCAGGTTAGTGATACCCCCTCACATGCCATTGTTCCTACGTTGTGTATAAATAACGATCAGCCATGCATTGATATACGACTGATGTGGAAGAATGCATCTGATAATAACGTTCTTGTCCCTACGCGAAACCGCTTCATCCTCGACAGAATGTTTGAAATCGTCGGTTTCCGCAAGCTGAAGCCTATATTAGACGCGCGAATTACGGATATGCTTTATTTTGATACGGTTCTTGAATATACATACATCGCTCTGCTCGACGGGTTTACCGAGTGTAGGACTGAACAAGGCGAGAATGGTCTAGAGCTGGATGCTTATTTAAAAGGTTCAGACTCTTTGAAATATCATGAACTTTGGTACAAAGCACTTGAGCGGTACAGGGCTGAGCTCACCTACACCGTTCACCCTGAAGAACTATTTCTTCAAATAATAAGCAGCTGTCGTTACGACTTAGAAGATTATTTCAACTGCCGCTACAGTGTGAAGAAGAGTTCACGATCGAAAAGCTCGAGTCGGTAAGAATAAACCCTCGATTGGAAAGGAGTGTTTATAAACTTGTATTTAATAATGATGTGGCTAACGATGACCTCTTTGTACGTGCTTTTGAATGTATTCCAGCCGTGTTTAAAGCTAACTTGCCAACCGAATAAAAATGAGCACAAAAATAGTATTGAACGATGTGAAGGCCATTTACATCGAGTATAGGTATCCCTATAACTTGAGCGGTGAAATAATGTTAAAGCGTATTTACTGCGTAGTTTAGTGTTTTAGTGTTTTAGTTAAGCGCAGGTGAAGATAAAGTGTATGTATTTTGATGTATATTTATTTTCAATATATTTAATTATTTAATATAATTGTGTGTGTATATATACAGTATATATATATATATATATATATATATATATATATATATATATGAATAAAACCACGAAGGGAAAAGAAACACAAAGTGGTGCTCAAGCGCTTTCGTCTAATGACATCCTCAGGAACACTGGAGTGAAAGGAGAGTTCAAGGCAATATATAGGTTACAAAAATAACATATATATATATATATATATATATATATATATATATATATATATATATATATATATATATAGTAAGTATAGAAAAAATTGTGGGAGGAGCAAACACATCTGTTGGTTTATTTCTTTATGGTTATTTAGGCTGTGACATATATATCACTAAGGCATTATTTTGTAATATTTTTTTTTCCAATTTATATTTATATTTATTTTTATTTCTTTATTCTTTTGTGACCTGTTTCATAAACAAGCCATTTGAATTTATATTGAATTTCGGCCAAAGTGCTAAAAGTGTCATTTTCCCATACAAATGTGTTTGCTCCTCCCACAATTTTTTCTATACTTACTATATATATATATATATATATATATTTATTTTTGTAACCTATATATTGCCTTGAACTCTCCTTTCACTCCAGTGTTCCTGAGGATGTCATTAGACGAAAGCGCTTGAGCACTACTTTGTTTCTTTTCCCTTCGTGGTTTTATTCATCATAAATATTTTTCACGTGTCACTTTCGTGAAATAATTTTTCATATATATATATATTATATATATATATATATATATATATATATATATTTCACCTGTACTGTTATATTGATGGTTGTACTCCATCGTTTTGTATTATATTATTCTTTGTTTTATTTTTTATTATATATATATATATATATATATATATATATATATATATATATATTCATCGCTTGTATTTCTTATACTATTATTATTATTTTTTTATATATATTCCATCGTTTGTATAGGATTGTATATTTATTTTCTATATATTTCATGAAATTTCTTCCAATAATATAATTCGTCTAAATAAACAAAATGATGTAATGGTGTTTTATTTACTTCTCTTGGTTGTATATATACACACGGTATTATTATTTAATTATATGTATACCAAATGGCTGGTTACGCCTTCTAAACCGACTGACGGATTTCTAAGCCAACTGTCAAGAATATATGCATTAATTAAATAAATAGCGCTATCTGGCAACTCAACCCTAATAATGTACACCTAAACAAACCATTTACGCTTTCTAAGCCAGATTAAGCCTTCTAAACCGTGTAGTAATTATGCCTTTTTAACCTTTCTTAGCTTGCTTTTGGTACTATTTTATCTTTATTCCAATTTCTCTTCTATCTTTAATCATTCTCTTTACACTCGTTTCACTCGCTTTCGGTGTACTTTATAAATACGGTAGAAGTGACCGAGTGGAAAGCCTTTATCATTGAAACAATGCAAGGGAGACCGGGGAGGCTAATTATACGCTTATTAACATTTTACTAACTTTTATTTATGCCGAAACGCTTTAGATAAACGGGGTAATGCGAGGGGAAATTAACGTTAACATTTTTAATCGGAGAGAGATATGAAATACTATTCTAAATTCACATCTTAACACCAAAAAAACACCTTCTTAAACCCAAGGCCATCCGATGACTGAAGGGCATTTCTGTCCAGCCTCTAGACCAGGGGTTCCCAAACTTTTACCACCAAGGACCCCTAAATATTAATTCCGTACGGACATAGACCCCCCACAAAAAAAATTATGAATTCAGTTACAAACTATAGTATATTTCATAAACATAGATAGTTTTTAAATTAATGTAAAATTAAACATTCTACACTCATTAAACCAGTTTAATAAACACCGAATGTCTAGTGTGAAATGGAAATTTATTTTAATATAGTTAATGTTACTATTTTTCCAAAAGCTTAGAGAGAGACCGCCTGGAAGCTTCCTACAGACCCCTGGGGGTCTGTACAGACCACTTTGGGAATCCCTGCTCTAGACCATGTTCAGGCGTTGCCAACTCATATTTCTATACTTTTTCACTGCAACCATTTTTAATTTCCTATTTACTAAAACTTAATTTAGCATTTGAACATTATAAAATTCTTATAAACAAACATTTAATTCTTAATTAGACATTACTACAACCGACTGACGGATTTCTAAGCCAACTGTCAAGAATATATGCTTTAATTAAATAAATAGCGCAATCTGGCAACTCAACCCTAATAATGTATACCTGAAGAAGCCATTTATGTGTTCTTAGTCAGATTAAGTCCTTCTAAGCCAACTGCCGGACTAAGCCAACTGGCTGATTTACACCTGATAAGAGAGTGGGCGCTCAGATGAACTCTCATTATGCGTCTGGCTGGAGCCAGGCGAACACCCCACTCTCCTTAGGTTAAAGCTTAGGTTAGGTTTCCCTTTGGGGGATGAGGACATCCCACCTTTTCCCCCAAAGACCCTCCTCCTACTTTCTCTCCCTCTCTTAGGTTAAGTTTATCCCTTTGTGGGGAGGTCATCGTCCCTTCTCCCCCCGAAAGCTCCCCTCCCCCCTCTGCAGCATTGATTTGTTGCATAACCTCTTGCAACATTGATCAACATTGCATTGCACCATTCTTCCACCTGTCCATTTTGCGCCCATACTACTCTCATTAACACCAACAACAGAACCCCCTCCCCACCCATCCCAAAAAATCTTCAAACAAAACAGATAAAGCGATTTTTCTTTTTGAGGAAATTTTAGTTATGCATAATGTAAAATTAGCATAATAATAATAATAATGGATATTATTATTATTATTATTATTATTGAAGTAGGTTATGTCCTACAATCCTCATATAGCAGGGCAACATTTTGGCCACGTAGTAATACCGCCAGAGCTGGGCAGTATTTAAATACATTTGTATTTAAATACGTATTTAAATACATTTGTGTATTTAGAACTGTATTTATAAATACATTGTTTTTCATGTATTTAAATATAGTATTTAAATACTTTAATGAGTATTTAAATACAATGTATTTAAATACTCAAAATATAAAAATGTAAATACTTTTACTGGTTTAATACACGTTCTGTACTAGCACAGTACGGCGCGTCGACAGTGTAGTACAGCATGGTTCATGTTTCAACGTGTCAGTTCAATCAGTTGTGTGCCACTCTTAGTCGAAAGTGGTTGATTTCTTTATCGTGTGCGTGTCATGGCTTCAACAAGCAAATCCGGTGAATCAAACAGTGATATATCTGCAGATAACAATTTAGTGCACCCTCTGTTTGATGGAAAATACTTTAAAATTAAATCTAAAGACGGTAATAAGGTAAAGTGCACCTGCTTGCTGTGTAAACACGAAGTCTCTGCTGCAAGCAATGCTACAACGAATCTGTACACTCATCTGAAGGTAAGTGTTTTTTTAGACATCAAAAAATATCTTGAAATTGACCGAATAATCGTACAAAACGGCTCTGCCTTAAGTGGGCCTGTGTAACTAACTCGTTGCAATCAATCCAATTTGCGATGGAAAATTCATTGATGAAAAAGCTTTTAAAATCGTCTGATCTATCGAGTGGTGTATTTATTTCGAAATTCACCGTGTCCCCTAAAGTAGAAATTTATCAAAACATGAATTAGTGAATGCATATGTTAAAATTTGTATGTATTTAAAATGTATTTACAAATGTATTTAAATACAATTGATGTATTTTGTATTTAGTATCTAAATACATTCGTAAAATGTATTTAGTATTTAGTATTTAAATACATTTCTCCCATGTATTTAGTATTTAAATACATTCAATGTATTTATTGCCCAGCTCTGAATACCGCTTCCCGTTATATCAGCGAGGTTAAGCGACATTGTGTTTGTTCATTAGTTAGACTGTTTAGATGATGCAGGGAGCCGTGGTTCGGTTCCCGCGTAAAGCTATAAGTCCCCTCCGTCATACAACCTTTGCTGTTACGAAGGAGATTGAACAACCCCAAATATATACTATTTATTCCTTATTTATCGCGTAAATAACGTAACTGGTGAACCATTTTTCTACTACTAATTAGTAGGTTCTGTTCATCATTTGCTGCTTTATGTAACACCTTTTAACAACAACAACAAAAACAATTAGCTATTTCTTCGTACGCCATTACGCCACTTCATCATTGCATGGCCAGATTGTTAGGTAAACTTTGAATAAACTCGAGTCTCTCAGTGAATCATTCCACCCAATTCAACATTGCTTCACTGAGGCAATTTTCGTGGCCATGTTACCTGCCCACGTTACTGGTCACCTACTTTTTACTATACTCAACGATAATACCTATCTTCCCAACTGTGGTTTCGGTGGTCTCGCATTGGGGTCACACGGGAACACGCTTCTGTTCGGTTGCTATTTGAAACTATTAAATTATCATTGTAAAATTTTAAACAAAACTACACGAAATAATTGTCAATTTACCGTGGTGACGTGGGCTTGCTTACCCCCTTATCTGGGGGCTCTCTCGGAGATGTTTCACCTTGTTCTTTTACTCCGCTAACCAGTCGCCTGTTCTTCCCTGATCTGCAAGCAAATAATTACTTTATTAACTTGTACAAATAAACTGTAAAGAAAACGTATATATATATATATATATATATATATATATATATATATATATATATATATATATGAAAATTATTTCACGAAAGTAACACGTGAAAAATATTTATGATGAATAAAACCACGAAGGAAAGGAAACACAGAATGGTGCTCAAGCGCTTTCGTCTAATGACATCCTCAGGAACACTGAAGTACATAAAGAGTTACAGCCTATATATAGGTTACAGAAAAAAAAAAATATATATATATATATACAATAAACGGAGAAATAAAAATAAAAATAAAGATTAGAGGATTGTGGGAGGGGCATACAAATTTGTAAGGAAAAACTATCGATTTTTAGCACAAGCTCAAATGAATTATTTCCAACCAATGTTAAAAAAAAAAAAATTATATTGGAAATCTGCCCGGGTTTTAGCACTCTGCCCGCATACAAGTTTACCAAAGATTTAGCGTTCTACACTTCTTATCTAAATCTGTTCTAAAGGAATTCAAAACAACAGGATCGAGTTGAAAAAGACCTTTGCTTATGTTGAAGTTATTTGTAAGTTGGATAATGGCAGACTCAAGAATATTTCTATTAACAATGTTGCTACAGCGAAATAAAACTGAAGCATTATTCCAATCAATACAGTGGGATAACTCTGACAAATGGACAAAAAGGGCACTGGACGACTGTCCTGTTCTAACGGAATATTGATGCTGTTTTATACGTGTGTGCAAATCCTTTCCCGTCTGACCTATGTAAAAGGAATCACATTGTTTACAACCAATTTTATAGATAATGCCTAAATTATTGGTAGGGCTATTTTTTACTATGATATTTTTCACAATATTGTTATATGAAAATACTACATTAATATCCAAAAGTTTAAGTACATTAGCAATGCCTAAAAAGCCCGGGAAAAATGGAAGTACTAAAATATTTTTTGACAAAGTACGAGTGCTATTATTGACACGATAGAAAGTTCGTTTTGCCTTGTTGAGACAAGATTCCATAAACGCAGATGGATAACACAGATCACTTCCAATACCGTTGATTTTTTCTAATTTGGCATCGATGTATTCCGGACTGGCGATCCTAAGGGCGCGGAGAAACATTGAAGAAACAACTAAGAAGGCCATTTTTTCTTCAATGTTTCTCCGCGCCCTTAGGATCGCCAGTCCGGAATACATCGATGCCGAATTAGAAAAAATCAACGGTATTGGAAGTTATCTGTGTTATCCATCTGCGTTTATGGAATCTTGTCTCAACAAGGCAAAACGAACTTTCTATCGTGTCAATAATAGCACTCGTACTTTGTCAAAAAATATTTTAGTACTTCCATTTTTCCCGGGCTTTTTAGGCATTGCTAATGTACTTAAACTTTTGGATATTAATGTAGTATTTTCATATAACAATATTGTGAAAAATATCATAGTAAAAAATAGCCCTACCAATAATTTAGGTATTATCTATAAAATTGGTTGTAAACACTGTGATTCCTTTTACATAGGTCAGACGGGAAAGGATTTGCACACACGTATAAAACAGCATCAATATTCCGTTAGAACAGGACAGTCGTCCAGTGCCCTTTTTGTCCATTTGTCAGAGTTATCCCACTGTATTGATTGGAATAATGCTTCAGTTTTATTTCACTGTAGCAACATTGTTAATAGAAATATTCTTGAGTCTGCCATTATCCAACTTACAAATAACTTCAACATAAGCAAAGGTCTTTTTCAACTCGATCCTGTTGTTTTGAATTCCTTTAGAACAGATTTAGATAAGAAGGGTAGAACGCTAAATCTTTGGTAAACTTGTATGCGGGCAGAGTGCTAAAACCCGGGCAGATTTCCAGTATAATTTTTTTTTTTTTTTTTTTTTTTTTAACATTGGTTGGAAATAATTCATTTGATCTTGTGCTAAAAATCGATAGTTTTTCCTTACAAATTTGTATGCCCCTCCCACAATCCTCTAATCTTTATTTTTATTTCTCCGTTTATTGTATATAATAATAATATATATATATAATATATATATATATATATATATATTAGTGATGTAGGTCACATCCGCATCCGCATCCGCATCCGCGGAACATCCGCACATTTTCTTGCATCCGCATCCGCGTCCGCACTTTGGACTGCGGATGTCGTGCGGATGTGGACCGTTGAGATAAAACGTCATTAATAAGCGGAAATTATCAAATTCTACTATATTAATAGAACTAGTTCATTGTGCGCAAAAGTGATGCAAGCGACAAGACGAGAGGCTGTTCTTGTATGAAGTTACTCTCTTGCAACCTACTTAGATCCACGTTACAAAGCTAAGTTATTTTCACCTAGTACATTAGAACGAGTTAAATCATCACTTGGCAAAGCAGTTGAAGAGCTTCAATCTCTTGAATCTGTCGCTTCGCCACCCACCAAAAGAATAAAAGTTTCAGTGACAGAACCAACATCTTCAACAAGCAAATCTATCACAGAATCTGTCTCTCAGTTTCTTGAGTCAAGCAGCAATGACGAGACCTACGCGATGTCAAAAGATGTAGTAAAAATGATCGAGAGCTATCACCAAGAAAAACGCCTGGCTGCATGTGACAATCCTATTAGTTGGTGAAAAAATACGCAGAATATGTATCCATACTTGAGTAAACTTGCAAGGAAACATTTAGCCTGTCCTCCAACAAACGTACCAAGCGAGAGATTATTTAGCAGTGCTGGATTAATATATGATGAAAAGAGAAACAGACTGGCAGCAGAAAAGGCAGAAAAATTAATGTTCCTTCAGCATAACCTTCCTAGAATTAAGTTTGAACATTAAACGATGAACATCTTAGTTTACTTTATTTTAATTACTCATTTATAAATATGCCTAATAAAACTTTAAACTTAATATAAATAGTTATCAAGCTAATTAAAGATCTCTTTCTATAAGGGTGGAGGTTGGGGAAAGAGGTCGGTGGGGTGCATTTGAGTTGGGTTCACGTCCCGCATCCTGGTAACACAATTATGGTTTCTAATTGTGGCTGAAACTCAACAAAATATAACGAATTTATTTGCAGACGAATTCACTAATTGATTTCTATATTAGTTAGATGCTTGATATTATTTTATATGTTCAGAGAAAAGTACAGCAATTATTGTACAATTAATCAATTATACTACATTATAGCTACAGCGCTCTCTATATAATAACTTATTACATACGTTAAACACAACAAATCTCGAATATATCCTAAAAAATAACGAAAATGTAGACATCCGCATCCGCATCCGCGGATGTTGAAATCAAACATCCTCATCCGCATCCGCGGATGTGAAAAAAATGACATCCGCTACATCACTAATATATATATATATATATATATATACTGTATATATATATATTTTTTTTTTTTCTGTGACCTATATATAGGCTGTAACTCTTTATGTACTTCAGTGTTCCTGAGGATGTCATTAGACGAAAGCGCTTGAGCACCATTCTGTGTTTCCTTTCCTTCGTGGTTTTATTCATCATATATATATATATATATATATATATATATATATATATATGTAAAAATGAAATGAATCCATATTCATTTTTACATAAGAACCAAAATCGCTTAACGCGAGTTTGGATAATAATTTTACTTGTGGCTTCCTATTTTTGTTCGTGTCAAAACCCTACGATCTACCATACCTATGGTTTAGTCGTATCCATTTTCATTTATTATAGAAGTTATTATAATTAATTATGATTGTCTTGCATCTCACCCTCGACCCTAGATTATACATACGCATTGCATATAAGAGGATTGGAACCAGTAGTTGTGCTTCTTAGTCCTTGATACCCACTCTGTCTTTAATTCGTTTCTTTTAGGTCCTCCCTAATAATGACTTACAGTTATACTGCACGTATGACATAATGTGAATAACTATGAAGTCATAAAGTAACTTAATTCTCTTCACGTTTTCCATACCTTGAACACTGAATCACGTGTTTAGTATTTGGACATCTTCCGTATTGAATGTATGGTAAATTCCTTAATAATAATAATAATAATAATAATAATAATAATAATAATAATAAAAAGAAACCATTCTCTATACATCATTAGTTATGTTGCTTCCTACCTATTGTCTACTGATACCTATCAACCTATCAGTCCATATTTTACGCGTCTATATTACGCACACAACCTATTCTGTTACTTACATGTAAAATACGTCCACATGTATTTTTTTCTTTTAAGTGCGTTCACCCTCAACTCTCATTAGGCTTACAGTAGTTAAATGCTCAAATTCGCGAATCAGCAGAACCGAACGTTTCTAAGATAAACAACATCTTTCGCTTTGATCCAAATCTATAACATATAATGTAATATAACATATTATGTATATAAATTATCTTGTCATGTCTCATGTACTTGTGTTGTACTAATAACCATATATATAATAACCATATATAATCTGACCATATAATCTGACCATATAATCTGACCATATAATCTGACCATATAATCTGACCATATAATCTAACCATATAATCTAACCATATATATATATATAAAAACACTGTAAAAATGGTAACGACGTAATGTACTTCAATGAAACTATAATTGAATGTAATGACTTTATATATAATGTAAGAATGTACTTTAATCGAACTGTAAGGGACAATCATAAGCGAATGGGAAGTAATCCATAATCGCAATCATAATTGTAATAAACCCAAACAAAAATGATATCGCCTTCAGAAATGAAGACGTGACAAAAAAAAATAAGATTAGTTTTTATTTTTATTTATTTTTTTTATTTTTTTTATTTGGAAACTTTCAAACACCTGATCGTGTTTAAAAGGGGGGAAACTTAACCTCCAACTGCCATCCCCCAACATTCAGGCATATTTTATACATGTACAGTATTTGTAAAATGAAGAACACTTCATTACGAGACGCTGCCTTGGGGACTGCTAAGAGACTCCCCTGGTTAGCAGCCTCGCTGCGGGGAGGGAGGTCGAACCTCTACCCCTGTAAATTCAGAGCAGTACCTGTATATTTTTAAGAAGTAAATTTACAGTAAGAGAAACTTTTTATTTTCCCCCTCGAGTTGGGAAATCGTCAGAGGAACTTAGTAAAGTAGATAAGTTATAAAGTATCAGAGAAAGAATTAGAAAATTATAGATGAAAAGTAACAGAAGAAATATCCGTTGCTTGCCTCCGTAACCAGAACCCCCCGTCGAATCCGAACCGAAAAAGGGCCATAAAGGGGGGGTTAAGAGTTGGCGACCCTATAGCCAGGATAAACACATAGAAGAAGGAAGGGTCTAACAGCTGGCGACCCTTTACCAGAATAAGAAGAAGATTTATAAAAGAAGAAGATTTATAAAAGAAGAAGATTTATAAAAGAAGAAGATTTATAAAAGAAGAAGATTTATAAAAGAAGACTTATAAAAGAAGATTTATAAAAGAAGATTTATCAGGATAAAACCATTTGACCGGCGTGTCACGACTTCTAGTTCGTAACATCCACCCTTGACCGGTGTGTCACGACTCCAAGTTCTCTACGCCTAGTTTTCATCCAAGAAGAAGTGGCCAGCAAGACACGTCTTCAGGACACGTCTCTAAGGATTTCCCCATAGAAAATTTTGTTAAGTACATTTTGGTTTCTTAAGTAATTTATAAACACTTGAAAAGTCAGTATTATTAACAGTTAATAATGAGTATCAAGTCAGAATTTACACAAAACACAGTGAACATTTCAGACACCAGTGATACATTTTTTTTAGTGAAACAGTAATTGTAACAGAGTTAAATGTAAGAGAAGTTAAATGTAAGAGAAGTTAAATGTAAGAGAGAATTAATTTCAGAGAGAATTAATTTCAGAGAGAATTAATTTCAGAGAGAGTTAATTTCAGAGAGAGTTAATTTCAGAGAGAGTTAATTTCAGAGAGAGTTAATTGTAACAGAAAGTTTATTGTAACAGAAAGTTTATTGTAACAGAAAGTTAATTGTAACACAGAGTTAATTGTAACACAGAGTTAATTGTAACACAGAGTTAATTGTAACACAGAGTTAATTGTAACAAAGTTAATTTCAGAGAGAGAATTTCAGTTATTTTCAATGTTACATTCAATATAGAATAATTTTATTTTATGTACCTTCCCGTACATTAGAATGAAATATTGTTACATTTTTTATTTTTCTGTTTGCAAATTTTTTTCAATTACTGAATTGAATTGACTTGCAAATTAAGAGAGAGAGAGTTTATAGATTTAGAGAGATACTTGAAGTAATTTTGAAGTCATTTTTTTTTTTAAGTCATTTTTTTAAGTCATTTTTTTGAAGTCAGTTTTGAAGTCAGTCGGTTGCACCAAGAGTGTCAACCAAAACAGAGGTTAATCGTCTCCACTTGATAAAGATCAAATGCAGTCATTTTCCATTTTTAGTTAATCTTCACTTGATAGCAGTTCAAGTGCAAGACAGTTTAAGTTTCAAGATACTACTTGATAAGAGTTCAAGTCAGATAGTTTCAGAATACTTGATAAGAGGTCAAGTCAGAAGGTTGCGCCAAGACGGCCAACCGCCCCAGAGATTTTTATAGAAATACTTGATAGAGTTCAAGTCAGAGAGTTTTATTTGAAGTCAGACAGTTTTATTTGAAGTCAGACAGTTTTAGCTCAAGTCAGAGTTTATTTCAAGTCAGAGTTTTACTTGAAGTCAGAGAGATTTATTCCAAGTCATTTTTATTCCGAGTCCCAAGTTAGTTTTCAATGCAGTCAATTGAATTCAACTTTTCCTTTGTAAATTAAGAAAATGTAATTTAAGAATTTAATTCAACCTTTTTTTTTGTTGTTCAAAAAAATTTTTAATTCAACCTTTTTTTGTGTTTGTGAGAAGAAAATTGACCTATCTGTCTTTTCTTGTCATGCCATGGTTACGTATATAGATATATAGTTATTTATTCATTAATTGCCACAAAACCTTTTTTACAATTGTTTGTAACGATTTTGGTAATTATTGTAATGTATACGTGATAATAATAGTTGTGTAACAATTAATCGATCATGTACCTAATTTATCCTGCTCTGTACGATCGGGAAATTTACCCGTATGACCGCACATATCTTAAATTTCATTCATTTAATTTTTAATAAAACTTCTACGCAATAAAACAGATGTATTTGTCTATATGCAAACAAGTTTTCAGACTAAAATATCAAATAATTCAGTCTATCAACATTTAACGAAAGAGTATAATTTTTCTACTTAACATGCAAAAATTATTAAACCTTTGTCGTAACCATGCAATTGGCATGCAGAAATGTTAGTTTTAAGATTTTTATTTTATTCGCAAAAAGCCAAGCGTTTTGGGTTAGGAATATTCATAAAGGCATAAGATAAAGATGTTTTCAAAATAGAACGGTCATTTTATTTAAGTGGTTCTCAGGGAAAGAGGAGACCCAAAACCGCTTGGCCGCGGAGGTTGACAACTAAAGTTTCCAGATGTACACATGGTTAGTTTCGCTTTCAAATGAGGTTGTGACTTATATAACGCAGACTCGAAGACGCCAATAAAGTTGAACCACAAGGGGGTCATAAACTTTGGGCTTCGAATCTGTTAACGGTCTTTAAATGTATTTCGTGGGAAGAAGGAGGGGTATATACTCGGAAATCAGGTCCAGCTCCAATCAGGGGGCCCAGGATCCTGGGAAACGAAGTGAAGACGCCTTCTTTCTCCCTTGTATGGGTAATAGCCTTCTGGAGGGACGATCTTAGGAAAATAAATGATTTGATAGGTTTGCAGAATATTGGAAGGCGGGGTCCTTCAAATTTGTAAAGTAAATTCAAAAATTGATAAGTCAGTTGTAGTCGTTCCTCCTTGAAGTTAACTGTGGTTAAACAAACACCCTGTAGACTTGTGGCGTAATAAACTTTAAAACGGAAAGTGTACCATGTCATTAGCTTACGCGGAAATCGGCGCGTAAAAGTAAGAAAACTTAAAACTGAAAGAATCAATTGTCACTAACGTAAAAAAATTTAAGAACTTATAGTTCATGAAATTCGTTTACGCGGAAATTTGAGAATATTCACTTGAAGGTTAGCGACCTTAACCGAGAATTTGATTGTAACTTAATTAATGTTAACCAACGGACCAAGAGTTTTGTGAACGGTCTCTTAAGTAAATTTAGCTCCACTTAAATAAGAAATAGGGTACGTCTGGGCCCTAATTTCCTGAATCCGTCCATTTGGGTTCAGAAAGAAGTCCCGGTAGTTAACATTGTAGAGTTTGCAAGTTTTGTAGCGGCCGTAAATCTACGGTCCGTACGCAGCCCAAGTGGGAGTAAGTTTGTCTCCTGCAGAGTAAGTAACTTTAGTCTTTGAATATCTGGGTCGAATTCCGACCACTTCATTTATTGTTATGTATTTTTTTTGTTGCACTAAAAACATAAAAACCCCTCTATCTATAAATTATTGAAATTCCGATAACTGTTAATCTTTTCTTCAGATTTATCATTGCTGATCAATTTAACGATTTAAATTCAATCACTGTGAACTTTGTCTTTGACGTTAAGATTATTGTATTGTCTGAAATTTTATAGATGTAATACAGAATAAAATATTAAATGCATGTACTGTGTCAAGTAACATTTAATAAAATTTATAAGAGGGCGTGTGTTGTTTTAAATACCTTGTGATAGACCCCTCTTGTTAGCTGGGGAAAATTAACGTTCAAAGTAGGCTTGTGGAAAGCCGAAGGAACCTAACCTATCAATTTAAAGGGCCATCCGTCTTGGGTAGGCCGAATAATCCTGAACGAAAATAAGAGATAAAATTAAAAGTCAGAGAACGGGCGTTCAATACCATAAATAAATATACGGATTGGGCGCGTACGTCATTTGGTGTCAGAAGTGGGATTATTCTATTGCAAGGTATTTATCGCAAGAGTGTAACTCTTTTGTTAAAATAAATTTGCGTAACAATAAAGCAATTGTAGGAAGTAACTGGAACGGTGATTTTATGAAATAATTGTAACAACGATTATATGAAGTCACCGTAACGGTGATTTTGTGAAATAGTTGTAGCAGCAATTATATAAAGCAACTGGAACGGTGATTTTATGAAATAATTGTAACAACAATTGTATGAAGTCACCGTAACAGTGATTTTGTGGAATAGTTGTGACGGCAATTATATAGAGTAACTGGAACGGTGATTTTATGAAATAATTGTAACAACGATTATATGAAGTCACCGTAACAGTGATTTTATGAAATAATTGTAACAGCAATTATATGAATTAATTGAAACAATAAATCGGTACAATAATTGAGAACAGTAAGAAGGGTCGTTAACAGTGATTAAAGTTTTAAAGGTTTTTTTAACAAACAAATAACTTTCGCAATGTCGGTAAAGAGCGTAGAAATAACGAATGAGGAAAGCGTAAGTGACATGAGTGATTCCGAAACAACGAACTTAAACGAAATAAGTACAGAAAGTTTGGAAAATTTACAAAGCATAAATTTGGCCAAAATTATTCGGTTAATAAATGAATGCAGGGAATTAGAAAAAGAAATAAATCGAAGAAGGTCGAAACTGGAAGACCTTGTAATGATTATTCCGCGATGGGAGTATTTGGACAACCGAAGGTCGGGGGTTCGTCCCCGAAGAATCTCTCTAGTTCCTCCCGTTACAGAAGAACTTGCGAGGCAAGAAAGGATTGGGTGGAGACCAGAGAACCCAGAAGACATCCCAAAGAATCCTTGCAGAAGTGCACACACCACAAGAGACGAGAAACACCGCACCGACGAAGACCGGCAGCAGAATATAAAAACCGTCGTACAGGTATTAAAGAGTACTAGCTTACCTTTGCAACGTGAACAGGCAGTAAGGGGTCCTGAGCAAACGACTTTTGGACACACCTTGGAAGGAAGTTCGCCGAAGTTTATGGGCGAACGGGCACAAGAGAACCCAGGAACCAGCCCAAACGCCGTCAGGAAGGAACAAGGTGAGACAGTCAACCCAATTGCCACAAGAATATTAAGTGCAGGTAATGCCTTGGTTCAGGCTAATCCCACAAGGAGACATATTAAAGTGGGCATACCTAAGGACGCGTTGAAGACCGTTATGCCGGAGTATGCTTGTAATTGCATCAAAGGAACATCCTTTCGGAACTATTGGATGGAATCAACCCAGTTTTCGGTAAACAACCCAAGCTTAGGACTAAGAGATGAAGAGGTCCTAAGAGAAGAAACGCCACATGACAGAAGCCGAAGACTGCCGAAACTGCAAAATCCTCCCACATCCTGGGACTACAACTCACAAGATTCAGAAGAAAGAACAGCCACAGCCACAAAGGAGGACAACAGCAAGGATGTGGAGGTGAACGACGGAGACAAGTCCAGCAAGAGAGGAGAGCCCAGAAGGAAGAACTGTGACACTGGTCACAGAGGAATAACACAACTCAAGAATGTGACTACAACCCCATGAGAAACCAGAAGAGAAAACAAACCAAGTCAAATGAAGACAGAGACTCCAAAGAGGAAACAATGGAAGAAAGTGGCCGGAGCCAGTGCAAGATTTGTCAGCAAATGCGAAATTGGGAAGAGGCGTGCCCTCGAGCAAACCTTCGACAGGATTGGAAGGAGAAGCCTCCCGAATAGCTTCAGAGGAAGTAGCGGCGAGTCCGTCGGCTAGGACTGATCACCCTACCAGTACTCGTCGCTCAACAAGCTTCCACCGCGCTGAGCGATGGTGGAGCTTCCGTCACATTGACATAAGCTATGCACAAGAACATCGGGAGCCTTCATTGGACAGTGGCCAACTTCTCAGTTGCACCTGCCCCGCCCATTCATGTAAGAGGAGTAGAAGTAAGTTTGACTATGGGAAGGGGGGTTGAAGAATTCTTTTGTGTTTGTATAATTCCAGAGGCTCAGCAAGACTTGACTATAGGCGTATTGTTTCGGAGGACATGAAGACGAAACAAAGGTACGAAGCCCAGGTAGACCACCGGAAGAGGACAGTCACTGAATGAAACAGTAACCATCCAAGTAAAGGGAGTAGACAGTAAAGTGCGAGGGTGACTCTGGTAGAGGCAATCCCGCACGAAACACTAAAGGTGGCCGCCGTGATTCTGACGAGGAAGTCAGAGACCCGGGGACGTAGTCCCCTGGGACGTCTACTCTACGCTGCAATGAATGTGCAGTGAAGCTCGGGGAAACTTAAAAAATGTTACCGAGCAGGATCCCACAGAGGAAGATGAGGTTACTGATGATCAATCAGGATGACGAAGAATACCTTGGCGAAAAAAGAGACGTCGTGGGCATAGTGACGGAGGCAGAGCTAATTGGGAGGGTAGTCGACGCTCACCCCAAATTGGAACGAATGTCACGGTGAAAGGAAGTCAAGCAATTGAAGAAGGACTTCGAAGAACGAGTGACAAGCCTCAAGTCCCATGTCCTTGGTTGGAAATCCTTTTCCGACAAAGAAAGGAAAATCGTCGAAGAGTGGCTAAGGGATTATTCAGATGTCTTCTTACTGGGTGGCGAGCCCTTGGGTTAATAACCTGATGCCAATGAAGTTGGAAACCCAGGACCATCCTCCCATCTTTAGGCGACCCTACAGGGTACCTATTACACACGAGGAGGAGGTAAAGCGACAAATAGCAGAAATGCTGGATCAAGGAGTGATACAGCATAGCCGTTCCACCTGGTCGTTTCCGTTGGTAATCGTGGAAAAATGGGGATATGGGTTCCCCTGGACGTCTATTCTCCGCTGCATGGGATATGCAGTGAGGCTCGAGGATACTTGGAGAAGTTGTCGAGCAGAATTCCAAAGGGAAGTTAAATGATATGGGAATAGACAGTGGAAAATTGGGGATATGAGTTCCCCTGGACGTCTATTCTCCACTGCATGGGATATGCGGTGAGGCTCGAGGATACTTGGAAAAGTTGTCGAGCAGAATCCCCAAAGGGAAGTTAAAGGAAAAGGGAATAGACGAAGAAGAAAATTTGGGGTATGGTTTCCCCTGGACGTCTACTCTACGCTGCAATGAATGTGCAGTGAGGCTCAGCGTGGTTTGCAAGTATCACAGAGCGGAAATCTCAACGGGAAGTTAACCCTTTCCAAGGAGGCGGTAAAGTATCTTGAGAAATAAAGGTGACGACTAAAGAGTATTACCGTGAAAATAAGATGACATCGGCATGGTGGTTGAGGCAACGAGAACGGGGAGGTTCGTCGGAACAGCCGTTTGATTCCTCGCCCGAAACGAAAAAATGGAACAAGTGTCACGGTGAGAAAGAGCAAATTTCCACAAGTGACTAAGAAGAGATTGAAAACACCTCAAGACGCATGTTCACCGATGTCCGTCGCTCTCAAAGGGAAGAAGACCGACGAGGGAAAGAAAAGATTAACTACTACCGTCACCGGTAGAGTACCAGGACCAAGTGATCACTAGGAACGAAGAGTGACCACAGGAATCCAAAGGGGAAGCGATTGAAGAAAAGAAGCGTAGGGCCCTGAGGCTTTGTGTAGACTATAGACCTTGGGACGTCAATGGCAGCAAGGAAAAAATAAGTACCCATCATTGAGGATGACTAAATAAGTACCCATCATTGAGGAAACCTTGGCCAAGTTGCACGGGACTCATTACTTCTCGAGCAGGGATTTACGCTCGGGAGAATGGCAGTTGGCCATTCACGACGATAGCATCTCGAAAACTGCCTTCCCCACGGGAAGCGGTCATTTCGAGTTCAGGGTGGTCCCGTTTGGATTGTCCAAGTCCACCAGTGTTCCAAAGAGTAATGAATTTTATTTTGCCGAAGCAATGGACAAGGAAGTACAGATTACTTAGATGACCTCATTGTCCTTGGAAGGTTTTAGAAGGACATGACGAGAGGGTACAACGAGCCTTGGATAGCCTACGCACACCACCAGCTTAAAGGTAAAGTTGGAAAAATGACAGTTATTACAGTCCCAGGTGGGGTAATTAGGCCATGTGGTCACCAGGAACGGGGTGAAGCCCCAACAATCCAAAGAAGAGGCCAACCAACAGAAAGGAATTGAAGCAATGTTATATTTGGGCAGAGAGTCATCGTCCGTTCTGACCATAAGCCGTTGAAGTGGCTTCTGAGGGAAGGACACCGAGAGCCCAAATGGAAGACTAGAGCGTTCGGTTATGACATTGCAAGACTGCGACGTTCTCATCGAGTACGTGAAAGGCAAACTCAACAGAGTGGCCGATTGGTTGTCCCGCCCGCCTGGAGTGACGAAGGAGTTTGTGAACGCAATATCCGAACAAAGCGATCATTGATCGCAAGGTAATCGGCAAACAACAGTAGAAGGACGTTGAAAAGCGGCAATTCGAGCAGCCATCGAAGAAGGAAAGGCTTTCAGCTGGTCCGTAACCAAGCCCATCCAGCCGTCGAGAGTCAAACTAGTGAGGAACCTGCTGGTTTACATCGATGCGAAGGAAGAGAGGTCATCGTAGTTCCTAAAAAGTTGAGAGAGCAGCTCATTTGGAAAGCCCACACTGACGTCGGGAGCATGCATCCGGGAGCTGCCGGAACTACAGAAATCCTACGGGACCTTTATTTTGGCCAGGTATGGTTCAACAGGTACAGCAGGTAGTCCAAGCGTGCGACACGTGCGCGCGGAACAAATGGACGCGGAAAGTGACTGTGGAAACAATGCCTTGTGTGCGAGGCCACAGTCCTTGGGAACTTCTGCACGTGGACTTAGTTGGTCCCCTTCCTCCGACCGTGGAAGGCAGCCATTATATCCTCACGTGTGTGGATAGTTTCAGCAAATTCACCATACTGGCAGCAATAAAGGACAAGACGGCCCGGGAGGTGGCGGACAAGTGCCATCGTTTGATACGGTGCAAACTGGGTGCCCCTTCAGCAGTAGTATCCGACCAAGGCAAGGAGTTCTGGAACTCTACCTTGCAGGAGCTCTTCAGGGTTTGGGAAGTACGACACCAAAGGACCGCCGCATACCAGCCCCAAAGCAACGGGGAGGTCGAACGTCGGAATAAAGAGTTATGCATCAAACTCTGCATACTTTGTAAAGAAACGGGACGAGACTGGGATAAAATCCTCGACACCGTGGAATTGTCCTTGAACATCAGAGTGCATCGAGCCACGGGGTATTCTCCATTCTTCTTGATGTACGGGCGAGCCCCAACGTACCTTTAAAACTATTTCGCATGGCACAGGAGGCATGCGTGAGCCCGTACAACCCAGAGGAATACGCCGAAGACCGAAAAAGGAGTCTGAGCTAAATATACCGCCGAGTGGAAGAGTTCATGCGGAAATACGAGAAAGCTAACGGAATCAAGGAATTGAAGCCGTTCGAAGAAAAGGCGCCCCATGGCTTGGTGTACATTGATTACCCCGACCGGGTAGAGGCAAGTTGGAGCCCCGGTACGAGGGTCCATACATCATCAGGAACAGAAGACTCCAGTAACTTATCTCCTGCGTCACATGATCACTGGACATGGGATAGTGATCCATCGAGACCGCATCCGCCGCAGCATCGATGCCCCATGGGACGTTGAGCGACAAGGCGGGGCGGACGACGCAGGGGATGAGATGGGGGAAGGGCCACCGCCCCTCCTCTCGGGAGCTTCGCCCTCGACACCGGAGAAACATCAACACGGGGAAGTGAACCGGAAGGCGCCTCCCGCCCCCTGGCAGGACCGAGCGGCGGAACGAGGACCGCCGGGCGCTTCCGAACTACTTCCTCACGGAGAGCTTCGCCCAGGACAGGGAGAAACATCAACACGGGGAAGTGAACCGGAAGGCGCCTCCCGCCCCCTGGCAGGACCGAGCGGCGGAACGAGGACCGCCGGGCGCTTCCGAACTACTTCCTCGCGGAGAGCTTCGCCCAGGACAGGGAGAAACATCGACTAGGGGAGGTGAACCGGAGGGCGCTTCTTGCCCACTGGCAGGACCGAGCGGCGGAATGGGATCCGCCGGGCGCCTCCGAGCTACTTCCTCCCCGAGAGCTTCGCCCAGGGAACGGAGGAACATCGACCCGTGGAGGTGAACCGGAGTGCACCTCCTGCCCCCTGGCAGGACCGAGTGGCGAGCAGGAGCCGCCAGGTGCTTCCGAACTACCTCCTCGCGGGGACCTTATGGGAATAGGGTCCCCCGGAGAAAGCAGACAGGCTGCTTTCCCAGGGCCACCGTTTGAGCGTCAGTATGCTCTAGGCCCCGACCTCGAGTACACTACGAGGAACCCGAGGTTAACTAAAATTAAGTGTGTCAGTGTTGGTGTCCCAATAAAGGGGACAAATAAAATCTATCAGTGATAGTGTCCCAATCAAGGGGACAAGTAAATGGAAAGTTTTTGTGAATAAAAGTGATAATACCCGACCCTAGTTAAGAAAGTTTGCATCGGAGTGCAAAATTAAAGGAGAGGAGGGATGTCGTAACCATGCAATTGGCATGCAGAAATGTTAGTTTTAAGATTTTTATTTTATTCGCAAAAAGCCAAGCGTTTTGGGTTAGGAATATTCATAAAGGCATAAGATAAAGATGTTTTCAAAATAGAACGGTCATTTTATTTAAGTGGTTCTCAGGGAAAGAGGAGACCCAAAACCGCTTGGCCGCGGAGGTTGACAACTAAAGTTTCCAGATGTACACATGGTTAGTTTCGCTTTCAAATGAGGTTGTGACTTATATAACGCAGACTCGAAGACGCCAATAAAGTTGAACCACAAGGGGGTCATAAACTTTGGGCTTCGAATCTGTTAACGGTCTTTAAATGTATTTCGTGGGAAGAAGGAGGGGTCTATACTCGGAAATCAGGTCCAGCTCCAATCAGGGGGCCCAGGATCCTGGGAAACGAAGTGAAGACGCCTTCTTTCTCTCTTGTATGGGTAATAGCCTTCTGGAGGGACGATCTTAGGAAAATAAATGATTTGATAGGTTTGCAGAATATTGGAAGGCGGGGTCCTTCAAATTTGTAAAGTAAATTCAAAAATTGATAAGTCAGTTGTAGTCGTTCCTCCTTGAAGTTAACTGTGGTTAAACAAACACCCTGTAGACTTGTGGCGTAATAAACTTTAAAACGGAAAGTGTACCATGTCATTAGCTTACGCGGAAATCGGCGCGTAAAAGTAAGAAAACTTAAAACTGAAAGAATCAATTGTCACTAACGTAAAAAAAATTAAGAACTTATAGTTCATGAAATTCGTTTACGCGGAAATTTGAGAATATTCACTTGAAGGTTAGCGACCTTAACCGAGAATTTGATTGTAACTTAATTAATGTTAACCAACGGACCAAGAGTTTTGTGAACGGTCTCTTAAGTAAATTTAGCTCCACTTAAATAAGAAATAGGGTACGTCTGGGCCCTAATTTCCTGAATCCGTCCATTTGGGTTCAGAAAGAAGTCCCGGTAGTTAACATTGTAGAGTTTGCAAGTTTTGTAGCGGCCGTAAATCTACGGTCCGTACGCAGCCCAAGTGGGAGTAAGTTTGTCTCCTGCAGAGTAAGTAACTTTAGTCTTTGAATATCTGGGTCGAATTCCGACCACTTCATTTATTGTTATGTATTTTTTTTGTTGCACTAAAAACATAAAAACCCCTCTATCTATAAATTATTGAAATTCCGATAACTGTTAATCTTTTCTTTAGATTTATCATTGCTGATCAATTTAACGATTTAAATTCAATCACTGTGAACTTTGTCTTTGACGTTAAGATTATTGTATCGTCTGAAATTTTATAGATGTAATACAGAATAAAATATTAAATGCATGTACTGTGTCAAGTAACATTTAATAAAATTTATAAGAGGGCGTGTGTTGTTTTAAATACCTTGTGATAGACCCCTCTTGTTAGCTGGGGAAAATTAACGTTCAAAGTAGGCTTGTGGAAAGCCGAAGGAACCTAACCTATCAATTTAAAGGGCCATCCGTCTTGGGTAGGCCGAATAATCCTGAACGAAAATAAGAGATAAAATTAAAAGTCAGAGAACGGGCGTTCAATACCATAAATAAATATACGGATTGGGCGCGTACGTCACCTTTTTAATATTTTTTTTTAGTATATAAAAATTTTTAATGTAAAATTTACCTGAAATTATTAAAAAGAAAAGATTGTTCGAAATGCTTTCCTTCCATTTCAATAACACTTTTTATTCTTGGCCGAAACTCATCTAAGGTTCGATTTACTTTTATTTTTAAGAATATTATAAAATTATGTTTAGCTCATTAAAATGCATAAATTGATTTATATTTTTAATTTGTATTCTTAATTTTCTTAATTCAATTATCGTACCGATACTTCTGGTTAATGTTAATGGTTATATAGTTCATATATAGCTAGGAATGTTATTAGTCGAATTTAATTCCATCTTCAAAAATTCAATTTTTAAACCGTGAGATTTACTTTCAGCAATTGTAAGTCCTCTAAGTACATTTCTTTTTATTACCTTAATACGTGTAACTGATTTAATTAAATACTTAAATACTACCTTGAACTTAAAGGATTTTATAATAATAATAATAATGATGATAATAACAACAATAATTGACTCAAAAGATTTTATAACCCTAAACCCATCTTAAATTATTATACATTATTTTTAAACTTTGTTAATTCAAAAACCTCCCAAATCCCTACACATACACACGCATGTATGCGCACTATATATATATATATATATATATATATATATACAAACCTTATGCTAAAATCATTGGATGTCACAATAAACTATTTCATAGCGTGAAAGTGCTAACTATGCTATTTATATAGTCCTACGCATTTTTGCTTACTATATATAAATTTTTGCTCAGGCGTTTATTCAGTTAATTTAAGAATCCTCTCCGCTAATCTATCCCTCAAAGTTATGATACACACTTTGTATCTAATACACACAAATATACACTAGACCACAGGTCTATACATCATCCATTACGTAATTCGATTTTTTACCTACAATAGTCAATAAAATTAGTTATAGACTGCACGATCAGGGTAACTTTGGAAAATAATTTATATTTTTTTCCTTTTACCTACTATTCATTATGTACATAATTTTTTCCCACAGAAAAATAAAAATTTTGTAAAAAAAAAAAAAATTTTTAACAATATCATTCTTTGTCTAGCGTAATTGTTTGTCTAAAATTGAAGTATTAATCTTTGAATTTTTTATATTATATAATAACTCACTTGCTCTGTATAAAAATTTGTAATGTAAAGAAAAAAATTCGTCACCTAACTTGAATTAGTTAGAATGTTATTTTCTCATTTGTATTGTATTAATGATACCCTATTAGATTATTGTATAAATATCGTTTTTTAAAAAAAAGGGGAGAGCAATGTAAAAATGAAATGAATCCATATTCATTTTTACATAAGAACCAAAATCGCTTAACGCGAGTTTGGATAATAATTTTACTTGTGGCTTCCTATTTTTGTTCGTGTCAAAACCCTACGATCTACCATACCTATGGTTTAGTCGTATCCATTTTCATTTATTATAGAAGTTATTATAATTAATTATGATTGTCTTGCATCTCACCCTCGACCCTAGATTATACATACGCATTGCATATAAGAGGATTGGAACCAGTAGTTGTGCTTCTTAGTCCTTGATACCCACTCTGTCTTTAATTCGTTTCTTTTAGGTCCTCCCTAATAATGACTTACAGTTATACTGCACGTATGACATAATGTGAATAACTATGAAGTCATAAAGTAACTTAATTCTCTTCACGTTTTCCATACCTTGAACACTGAATCACGTGTTTAGTATTTGGACATCTTCCGTATTGAATGTATGGTAAATTCCTTAATAATAATAATAATAATAATATAATAATAATAATAATAATAAAAAGAAACCATTCTCTATACATCATTAGTTATGTTGCTTCCTACCTATTGTCTACTGATACCTATCAACCTATCAGTCCATATTTTACGCGTCTATATTACGCACACAACCTATTCTGTTACTTACATGTAAAATACGTCCACATGTATTTTTTTCTTTTAAGTGCGTTCACCCTCAACTCTCATTAGGCTTACAGTAGTTAAATGCTCAAATTCGCGAATCAGCAGAACCGAACGTTTCTAAGATAAACAACATCTTTCGCTTTGATCCAAATCTATAACATATAATGTAATATAACATATTATGTATATAAATTATCTTGTCATGTCTCATGTACTTGTGTTGTACTAATAACCATATATATAATAACCATATATAATCTGACCATATAATCTGACCATATAATCTGACCATATAATCTGACCATATAATCTAACCATATAATCTAACCATATATATATATATAAAAACACTGTAAAAATGGTAACGACGTAATGTACTTCAATGAAACTATAATTGAATGTAATGACTTTATATATAATGTAAGAATGTACTTTAATCGAACTGTAAGGGACAATCATAAGCGAATGGGAAGTAATCCATAATCGCAATCATAATTGTAATAAACCCAAACAAAAATGATATCGCCTTCAGAAATGAAGACGTGACAAAAAAAAATAAGATTAGTTTTTATTTTTATTTATTTTTTTTTATTTTTTTTATTTGGAAACTTTCAAACACCTGATCGTGTTTAAAAGGGGGGGAAACTTAACCTCCAACTGCCATCCCCCAACATTCAGGCATATTTTATACATGTACAGTATTTGTAAAATGAAGAACACTTCATTACGAGACGCTGCCTTGGGGACTGCTAAGAGACTCCCCTGGTTAGCAGCCTCGCTGCGGGGAGGGAGGTCGAACCTCTACCCCTGTAAATTCAGAGCAGTACCTGTATATTTTTAAGAAGTAAATTTACAGTAAGAGAAACTTTTTATTTTCCCCCTCGAGTTGGGAAATCGTCAGAGGAGATAAGTTATAGATAAGTTAGATAAGTAGATAAGTTATAAAGTATCAGAGAAAGAATTAGAAAATTATAGATGAAAAGTAACAGAAGAAATATCCGTTGCTTGCCTCCGTAACCAGAACCCCCCGTCGAATCCGAACCGAAAAAGGGCCATAAAGGGGGGGGTTAACATATATATAGTTGAATAATCGACCGTAGTTTTTATTTATTAATTTATTATTAGTTTTCTCAGTTTTCCGTATGACATTTTTCAATAATGCTGGTAAATTATAAATAATATTTCCAAAATTTTCCGACGTTTCGCTCTGTCTTCGAGCATCTTCAGGGAATTCGTTTGGAGCCATCTTCGTAGGTGTTCTGCGTAGAATGAAAATTTCTGTTGTTGTTGTTGTTGACGTTATAAGAGATGAAATTAGAGTAGTAGGAGTGATAACAGAAAGTGGGGAAATGGGAAATATAGATGAAGAGTTGATAGGTCCTCGGGCTCACCAAGGATGCGCAGGTTTTTTTTTTTTTTTTTATGGGGGATTTAAGGTCTGGTGATAAGTGAATCACCTTCCTTGCGCGTTCAAGCTTTTGTAGGGTGCTTGACTTGTTAGCTTAGTTTGGGTTTCTACCTCTTTTATTTTATTTATTTATTTATTTTTTATTTTATTTTTTTTTATTTATTTATTTATTTATTATTATTTTTTTTTTGTCAGTGCGCTCTCTTTTATAGCTCATTTTCGGAGGTTTTCCCGCAGTTTCGCGTACGTGTACTGACGGGATTGGTCAGTTTCGTCCGTGTAACTTGAGGATTCGTTCTTGACCGGTTCGCTGATTGTTTATTTTCGGGGAAGTCTCTTTTATTATTAATGTTTCGATGACATAAAGTCTTTTCTCATCCCTTATTTGTGTTACCACGTTTGTCGCCTCCACTATCTGTTGTCTTGTCAGGTTTATTTTGTGTATGTTCCACATGTGATCTTTCCGACTTCCTTCTTGTAAGTGCATTGATAGCCTTCTTGACAGTGTTGTTATGATTGTTATTCAACCAAACACGTTTAAAGGAAAAGCTGTTCCCCAAATATACGGATATATATATATATATATATATATATATATATATATATATATATATATATCGTATACTGTACAAAAGGTTCACAAAAGTAGACACCATGGTGATTACTCTTAAACTTGTTAAAAAAGAATATAACCAGCTGAAACCAAGTTGTCAGGGAAAGGTCACTGTCAAATATAAATCGGTATGTATTTCACAATGCACGAGGCAGAGGTTCCTAGGAATTGACAGATTTCACAAACGGACGAATTACTGCACTTTGAAAGTAGAGAAAAGTCAACGGGAAACTTCGCAAAGGCTTTACATTACTTTATCAACAACTGACAGATTCATTGTGCAGTTCAAGAATATTCAGAAGACGAGCAGAAACAAACCCTTGCCAAACCTCTGTTGAATTGGTTATTCAAGTTAAGGTTAACTTTAGAACCATCAGACGATAGCTTCATGACATTGGCTATTATTGCAAAGCAGCTAGAAGAAAGCTCATGCTTACCCCTTGCAACATTGTCCGTCGGAAGCAGTGAGCAACATCGATGGTCAAAAATGATTCTCTTTTGGAACACTGTAATCTCGGATGAGTCTCAGTTTCCTTCATTTCCAGACAGTGGGAGGGTGTGCGCATGGAGACGTCCATCCAAAGAATTTTCTCTGAGGCAGCTACAAGCTACGATAAAACATGGAGAATCTTCTGTAATGGCGTGGGGCACAATTGGGACTGATGGACAAACAGAGCTTGTAGTTTGCACCAGAATTGTTAATTCCATCAAATATGTAACGATCCTGGAAGAGGGGCTGCTACTCATTTATTCCAATGACAATGTATCAGGTTGTAACATAAATTCTGCTCGATTAGAAAACGGACGATAGATAATAGAATAACCTCAAGATAATGTGAAATAGTTTTAGAAATGTTGCAAAATACACGCGGCGACAGGTTCGCACAGGTTTTATCACGATACAGAATGATACAGAATGAATTAAGCTAGTGTAGGATTAGGCTAATCAATATTTTCTCTGGTGTTTTCATACAATTACAACACCACCCCTACGATATTACAGTAATTGAAAAAACATGGAGCCCACGAAAGGGCATATTCGACATGTAATGCTGTATGAGTTCCATAAAGGATCTAACGCTAGTGAGTCCGCAAAAAACATTCAAAGATTTATGGAAATGATGTTGTGAGCGAATGGATGTGTAGGAGATGGTTTGAGAAGTTCAGAAATGGAGACTTCAGTCTGAAAGATTATCAACGAACAGGACGACCAAATGAGTTAGATGAAGAGTTGCTGAAAGCAACAGTGGAGGAAAACCCAACGGTAACTGTAAGAGAACTTGGCCTGCAACTCGGCGTTAGCCATATGACCATTCATCGTCATTTGAAGCTGTTAGGAAAAGTAGTGAAGGTTGGAAAATGGGTTCCGCATGATTTATCACAAGCGAATCTTCAACATCGAATCGATATTTGCACATCACTGCATTCTTGACAACTGCAGGCATCGTTTTTGAATCGGATCGTCACTGGGGTTGAAAAATGGGTCCTCTATAACAATGTTAAGCGTCGACATCAGTGGCTTAGCCGTGAAACAAAGCCTGAACCTCAGCCAAGGAATGGACCCCATCCAAAGAAAATTTTGCTATGCGTTTGGTGGGATATACAAGGAATTATTCATTTTGAGCTTCTGCCAGATGACCAAACAATCACAGCTGAAGTCTACTGCCAACAACTCCAACGATTGGAGATGGCATTACAAGAAAAACGTCTTGCATTAATTAATCGCAGAGGTGTTCTATTCCACCAGGATAACGCGTGCCCTGACACTGCTCGAATCACCACTGCCCAATTGGAGGCATTTGGTTGGGAAAAAATGCCTCATCCACCTTATTCTCCGAACATCGCACCTTCCGACTACCATTTATTCAGAAGTCTGCAACACCACCCAGATGGACAAAAGTTGCAATCCAGGGAGGCTATCGAAAACGAAGTGATCGCTTTTTTTAACTCGAAACCAAGGGATTTCTTCGAACGTGACATAAAAAAACTTTTCTACAGGTCGGAGGAGGTTATAGAAAAAGAAGGGAATTATATTGATGATTAATTTGTCATTATGTCATTTAATTTTTGTTGTGAATAAACTAAAAATTTGAGCAAATTTGTCCTTATAAGTCCTTTAATTTTTGTTCTGAATAAACTAAAAAATCGAGCAGAATATGTTACAACCTTATATATCCACAACGAAGCGTATTCACGGAAGATGTTGCCACAGCTCACTCGTACAACACAGTAGAGCCATGGAAGGGAACGTCTTAGTAGTATGGGTGCATCGAATATTAGTGCACTTGCAAGGGTGTAGGGGGTGTCAAGGAGTACCAGTGCTATAGCCAGGTGTCACACCCCTCCCAAAAAAGAGGAAAATTGAAACGGTAATGGAGGATCACCCCACCTCAAACCTAAGCCAACCAGACAACCAAAGCCTAACCCACCCAGCCAACCCACCCCACCACCTCAGACCTAAGCCAACGGGGGAGTGGGGGAAGAATGCGGCGACCCCAAGACACTAATTTGAGTGGGGAGAAAAGAGCCATAGCCAGTAGGTTTAGGGGTACCGTACCTCAAATTTGATAACCGGTCAAGAGCAATGAAATAAGGGTTAGAAGGGAATAGCCTAAGGGGGAGGGTAGCCCAGCTCTGTGAAGAGTAAGATTGATAGGGGAATAAAAATTTATATATATACATATAATTATACATTATACATATAATATATACATATAATATATACATTATTTACAGTGTAACACAATATATATACAGGGTGGGCCGAAAGTCTGGATCCATAGGAAAATATTTATTTTAATACATAAATTACAACAAATGGTAAATACTTAAAATGAATATCAACTTTAACTCGTAAATGCGTATCCGTGATACTATACAGTAGTTCGTACTCCAGTATAAATACTCAAATACTTTTTTATTTCAGCCCAGAAATGGCTTCGAATCTAACAACAGAAGACCGGGTAGAACTTGTGCTCATGTACGCAAGACAGGGCGCTACACACAGAGAAGTTGCTACCGAATTCAATAGAAATCATCCTGATAAGCATCCAGTAACACATGCGACTGTTGGCAAGTTGTTTAAACGTTTCAAAGAAACAGGAAGTGTACATGATCGACGGCGTTCTGGTCGTCCAAAAACTGCAACTGATGAAAATATCTCTGCAATGGTATGTGAAACTTTAACGAATAGTCCAGTAAAGTCAACAAGAAGATTATCAAATGAAACACGCATCTCGAGAACGTCAATTCGAAGAATTATTAAAAATCATAAATTCCATCCATAAGTGTCTCGATGTCAGAGGCCGCCAATTTGAGCATTTGTTATAATTTGTTGTTTATACTGGAGTACGAACCACTGTACAGTATCACGGATACGCATTTACGAGTTAAAGTTGATATTCATTTTAAGTATTTACCATTTGTTGTAATTTATGTATTGAAATAAATATTTTCCTATGGATCCAGACTTTCGGCCCACCCTGTGTGTATATATATATATATATATATATATATATATATATATATATATATATATGCAATATACAATACAATATATATATCCAATTGTATATTGTATACAATATATGTATGTATGTATATATATATATGTATGTATATATAATATATGTGTGTGTGTTACTTTCGTGAAATAATTTTCGTATATATATATATATATATATATATATATATATATATATTATATATATATATATGTCTGTATATATGTATGTATATGTATGTGTATATAATATATGTATGTTAGTATGTGTATATATACGTACGTGTACACATATATATATATATATATATATATATATATATTTTGTATACAATATATATATACAATATATACATATAATCTATACATTATACATATAATTATATTTTCCTGCCCAGTGTGACGGTTACACGTATTTCGTTGGAAAGTCCGAATAAAAGTGATATTACAATAAAAATTTGGCAGTTAATCCTTTTTAAGTAGTGCCAATTTTTTAGTGAATATTCAGTGAACACAGTCGTATGCCTACGTAAGTGGTGAAATAGCAGCGTTTGTTGAAATAAAGCAAATAAAATTAAAGCAACCAAATCAATACAATCTATTCCGAGTGTTTTTCTCTCGGAGGAAATCTGACTGCCCATCGAAAAGCAAAATCCCTCAGTTATCCCCAGAGGTACACTCCTGGGCACCAACCAGATAGAATTTACAGCGTGCCACATTCCCCATCCCCCACCCGACGGAATAACGGAAAAATTTCCCTCCCTCACTTCTATAGTCGAGTCAAATACCTCACCAAACAAATTATCATTTTGAGTTAATATTTCGATCACAATAATTTACATAACATTAAAAACATGGAAATGGTAAATCAATTCATACAACCCTGTGGATACTGTGAAAAAGATACAGATAAATCAATATCGATTCGCTGTGATCTTTGCCAGACCTTAATTGAATTTCAATGCCTAAAATCGAGTGACGAAGAAATCTCTCTTATAACAGGCGCTAAACAAGTGAACGGAATCAAGTTCTTCTGCGAAAGCTGCATAATCAAAATAAACTCGTTTACAGTTTTTGAAGCAGAACGAGACCATGAGGAAAAGACAAAAGAGGAGTTTATGAATAGCGAATAGAGAAAAGAAATAGAAGGAACGAAGATAGTACGAGAGGAAACTGCGAAAAACGAACAGGAAAAAGGAAAGAAAATAGCAAAAGCAGAAATAATAGAACTAATAGAAATAAAAGAAACACCAACAGAGGAAACAGAGGCACAAAACCAAATCCAAAGTTTCAAACAAAGGGCATTAGCAGCAAGAAGAAAAAACAAGTAGACAATAAAGAAACCACACTGAAACCACCAAAAACAAAGGCCACAATTAAAAATGGGAAAGAAAATATATGTAAATACTATGTGAAAGGAATATGCAGATATAAGGGAGGAGAATGTATTTACGAACACCCTCCTGTGTGCAACTACTTCTACAATAATGGTCACTGCAAATTTGGTGGAAAATGCAAATTCTACCATCCGGACATTTGCAAGACGTACGCGACATATGGAACCTGCCAGCACCGGAGGAAATGCTACTACCATCATCTCCCGAGAAGTTCAAAGGATAAAGGACAAGTTTCAAATGACAACAGAAGGAATGTGAGAAACAAAAATATTTACCCAAACAGCAGACAAAACACACATAGCACACAAAATTTGTTCAACATCTCGGACACAATCCGGCTGCTAGGTCTTATACAGAACATGCAGCTGACACAGTTGGGAACCCTCGAGCCGGACCGCTACATGGCAAGAAGCCATCAGAACTGGTAGGCGGGAACTGACTCAACTCGAAGGACCACAAGGCTACAAAACACGCGATATCAAAGGACAACTAAATTAAAATGCACAAGGGGCAATGCAAAACAAAGAACATAAACATTGTCCTTATTCAAGGAATAAAACGAAACAATTCACTAAACAAAGTTTCGTACCTGAAAGGTTTTATGGACGAAACAAGGGCGGACATCGCATGCCTCACTGAAATACATCTTAAAGACTGCCAAGGAAAATGCGATAACTGCGAACACTGTATCGATAAGAAAGAATTGCATATCGATGGATTCAACTTACTAAGAGCGGATAGAACAGGGAGACGTAAAGGTGGCTGTGCTATTTATATACATGAGAGGCATATGACAGAGACAGTAATAAGTAAATCCAACAGTTTCGTGGAAACCCTTGCAGTGAAAATAGAGAAACTAAACGTGATACTGATAGTCATCTATGGACCTCCAAACTCTCCAAATGAAAAATTTTCGGATGCCATTGATGATATCAGAACCCTAATAAACTCTGTAAACTCTCCATCCCATAATATAATGCTCTGCCGCGATTTTAATTTCCCATTTATAAAATACAAAACGGTGGGTAGAAATATATTTATATAGCAAGATAAGGGGGGCACAAGAGAGGACCAGGAGCAAGCAAAAATGCTGATGGCTCTCACAAACGAGTTTATGCTGACACAGGAGATAAAAGAAAATACCAGAAAAAATAACTGCCTAGATCTGGTATTCACAAATAACACGAACTTGATTGCCGATATAAAAATAACTCCAATTATTATCTCAGACCACAATATAATCGAGTTATCAACAAATATGGCGATAACTTTAAAAGACAATACACATACGGAAGGAAGAAGCAAACTTGGGGCTTCTAACTTAAACTCCAAGACCATAAATTGGGAAGAAATCAGTTTACACATGGCCCAAATAGAGTGGAGAACAGTTTTAGAGAATAAAACAACTGAGGAAATGCTAACAACCTTGGAAGAAAAGACGCTGAGAATTTTGTAAATATATGCTCTGAAAGCACAGCCAAAAGGAAAGAGGCACTGGCTAGAGAGGCAAAAGAGAAGAATATTCCGCAAAAGTGAGTAGCGACGAAGTTAGCTAAATGCGGAGACAACAATACAAGGAAAGTAATACAAGAAAAACTGGAAAGAATTGATTGGGAAATACAAACCCTGATAAAGGGCCATATAGAAAGGGAAGAGGAAAAGGGGGTTGAAGCAATAAAGGAAAATCCAAAATACTTCTACAGCTATGCGAAAAGGAAAAACAAAAACGCTCGCTACAATCGGGTCCTAAAGGAAAGGAAATAGTGAATTAACAGACGATCTAAAAGAAATATCTGAAACATTGAGAGCCCACTATGAATCGGTTTTCAGTACCCCAAAAAGTGACAAAGCGATACCTGACATAGAAGCATTCTTCGAAGAGGAATTGAAAGGAGAATGTATAACAGACTTTGCTTTTACCCCAGAAGATGTAGCGAGAACTATAGAACAAATGAATTCACATTCAGCTGCAGGTCAAGACAAATGGAACGCACTATTAATTAAAAACTGTAAAAATGAAATAGCTACAGTACACCCTTATACTGGATATGGAGAAGATCCCTAGACACTGGGAAAATACCGAGCATCTTGAAAAGAGCAAGCATTGACCTTATATATAAAGGCGGGGATAGATCTCAAGCAAAGAACTAACGACCAACCAGTGTCCTTGACGTTCCACCTCACCAAAATATTTGAAAGAATAGTCAGAGAGAAAATCTATGACTTCTTGGAGACATTGGAAAGATTCAACGAAAATCAGCACGGATTCCGATCAGGAAGATCATGCCTATCACAACTTATAGAGCATTATAACAATGTCCTAGATGCACTTGAAGGCAATGAAAACTATGATGTTATATACACGGATTTTGCAAAAGCTTTTGACAAATGCGATCATGGTATAATAGCACATAAAATGAAACATGTGCGAATAACAGGCAAAGTGGGAAAATGGATCTACAACTTCCTCAGTAAACGACTACAGGTGGTCAAGATTCAAGGGGTGTCATCATCAGAATCAGAAGTACGCAGCTCAGTACTACAAGGTACAGTGCTGGTCCCACTCCTGTTCATTATCATGCTAACAGACATAGACAGTGGAGTAAACAGCAACAGTATAGTAACATCATTTGCGGACGATACAAAGATCAGCAGAAAAATCAGCGATGCAAACGAAGTGGAGGCCTTGCAGAGGGATACGAACAAAATATACAAATGGTCAGAAGACAACGATATGACATTTAACACCGAGAAATTTCAGCTCTTGAGATATGGTAGAAATGAGGAACTTAGACTACATAGTATGCTCCAGATACAAAAGACATTCAGAGAAGCACGAAAGCGGTCGACTTGGGGGTAATAATGACCGATGATGCCAAATTCGAAACACAAAATCAGATAGCAATAAACAAAGGAAAAAGAGTCGCGGGACAGGTACTAAGAACGTTCAAAAGGAGGGACAAGACAGTAATGATTTCTCTGCTGAGAACACTAATCATACCAAAGCTTGAATACTACTCAGTTTTGACGTCCCCATATAAAAAGGAAGAAATTAATAAACTAGAAGAAACGCAGAGACATTTCACAGCCAAGACTGATGGCTGCAAAGAACTCAACTACTGGGAAGGACTATGTAAACTAAATCTGAACTCCCTGGAAAGAAGAAGAGAGAGGTATACCATAATCTACATATGGAAAATGATCGAAAAACTGGTACCAAACCTCAAACTAAACCCAATTACCATCCAAACAACGCTGGAAAATAGTAAAGGCAGAAGGTGTAGTGTTCCCAAATTAAAGGCCGGACAAGGGACCTCCTCAACTCTGAAGGAAAATAGCTTGGTTTTCAGGGGGCCAAGAATTTTCAACCAGCCTCCAAAGGACCTAAGAAACGTTATAGGGGTCAAAGTTGAAGTCTTCAGGAGAAGACTAGATGCCTAGCTCAGGACGGTACCTGATGAGCCGGGTGTACCTGGATATGTACGTTAGAAAGCGCGAGAGCAACTCGCTCCTCCACCAAGCCAGGACTAGAGGCGGGGCCACCAGCTTGACCTCCGTGTGAAGAGAGACCAACGCACGAAACAACATAAGGTAAGGTAATGTATTTGGTGGTGTGGGTTGATGAGGGGGAGGGGTAGGTAGTGAGGGGGACCTTCTTTTACCCTTACTTTTATTATGGTGGCCCCTAAAGTTTAGAGTGACGTCACACGCATATATATATATATATATATATATATATATATATATACAGGGTGGGCCGTAAGTTTCCATACATAGGAAAAATTAAACGTTTGTTTTTATGTTTCAGATACCCTAAGAATATGCGTTTGACGTAAGATCTTGTTTACTGATGAAGCAAATTTTTACGTCAATGGAGAGGTTAATCGGCAAAACATACGTTATTGGAGTAATGCTAACCCTAACTGGCTGAGTCCGACGAAGATGCAAGGTGCCGGTAAAGTGATGGTGGGCCGGGATATGGGGTGACAGAATTATTGGACCAATTTTTGTCAGTGGAAATCTTAATGCCGAAAGGTATCTTAACATGTTGCAAGAAGAGATTTTTCCATCCCTGCTAAACGAGGAAGGTAACTTCCCAGTTTACTTCCAGCAAGATGGAGCTCCACCTCATTATGGTCTTCACGTGCGTCGGTATTTGGATCAGCAGTTTCCGGATGCTTGGATTGGTCGGCGTGGTCCTGTGGAGTGGCCTCCCAGATCCCCAGATCTCACCCCCCTTGATTTCTATCTTTGGGGGCACTTGAAGGCCATGGTGTATCAGGAAAAGATACGAGACATAAATCATCTAAAGGAACGTATCACCAACGCCATTACAAGCATAACGTCAACTGTGCTAATGCGTGTTCATCAACAGTGGGGAACACGTATTGAAATGTGTTTTCAAAACAATGGCAACCATGTAGAGCATATATAAATAAAATGGTTGTCCATAAAAAAATGTTTATTTTTCCTATGTATGGAAACTTACGGCCCACCCTGTATATATATATATATATATATATATATTAGGGTGATTCAAATATGGGGGTAAACATTTTTTTTTAATATTTTAATGTGTTCAACCCTTTAAATGGTTCATTTCAGTATAAAAACAACTATCCTAAAATATTTTAGCAAATTTTTAATTTTTAGGGGTTGCTACCAGCAATTAAAAATTGACAGAACGACTCAAATTGTCAAATTTTTCCACACCACCTAGGGGGTACAGTACAAGGCGCATTGCTTTTTTTTAATGTGGAAAGCTCCCCCGTAGGTCCAACCATAACCACAAGCATGCATAATTAAACTAGCATGATATTTGAGACATTAGCTGTCCTTACTTCATCAATGTTTCTTTCTTTCTATCAGGGTAAACAGCCCTGTAGTTTTTCATTACTTGTAGCAAGAATTGTTTTTGATCTTCGTCATGTGTTAGTATTTTATTATATTCATCCATTAATTTTACTCCTCTTTCCGCTATATCATTCACGACTTTCCACTGTTTGATAGATTTCTTAGCGGAGTTACACTCATCATTATGCCATTCTTTAGCATCTTTGAGTAAAAATTTTGAACTAAATTCTGTTATTGTAAAGAATCTTTGAGTATTTGATGTGACAAAATTTTCTAATTTCTTCGTTGGAATAAGTGCAGGATCTAGAAAAGCCCGTTTTGCAGGAAGAGTTTCTGTTGTATTTTGCAAGGCCTTTACAATTTTGTTTTTCGTTTCAGTAGGCACTTCATCATCATAAAAGGCCAAGGCTACCAGTTCTTCTGATAGGTACCAGAGGTGACCTAACAGTTTTTTAATAGCAACAAATGCAATTGTGTCATTTATTTGTTTGTAGACTACAAGATTCTGTAATAATTTCAGAGCAAGACAAGGAGCGCAAGATGGCACAGGAGCTGTAAACCATGCCTTTACATATAACCGAGTAGCAAATAGACAGATGTCTTTTAGTCCTTTTTTGTCTTTTACTGAAATTTTGAACTGAGATTTGAACATAAAAATTTTTAATGAATATGTAATTTTGGCCATCCACCTAGCCCGATGAAGTCCCGCTGGATGTTTAAATTTGATTCCAGCTTTTGGTTCACCTCCCCAAAAAATAATTGTTAACTGCAATAGTTCTAGGTAATCGTCTCTTGGTTGGAATGTATCTAGTTGATTTGTTGCAAATATAATTGTCATCTTTGATGTCATGAATATTTTCATAGATATCTGGATCTGATAATGCTGTTTCGTAGTCCTCCTTATTAATGCTTGACCATTTTTCTCTGAACTTCTTAAAAAGGACTATATCTGGGCCAGAAGATGGTGATAAAGACTTTGAAACAACAGCTTCCAGCATAATTTCAAATATATGGTGTCGACATGCCAGCCACAATAAATCATTGTCGAATTTTTGTTCTAGAAGAATAGCTGCACCATTTCTAGGACCAGTATTGGCTGCCGTTGTATTGAAACACATGCATTTTATTTGTTCGCAGATGTCCCATTCAAGCGATGTCTGATTGTTTGCATTAAAAAAGAGACGCATTTCTGTCACTCAATTTTGCAACATCAAGACTTCCTAATAATTTATCATCAAACAATTTTCCACGTTTGCCAACCTTACTTTTCCATGTTGAAGGTTGTGCAGCACAGAAACCAGATTCATCACTTTTAATCTATTCTGATTCTGATGATGTACTGGTGAGTATGACAGCCTCTTCATTCTTCTTTCTTTTGATCTCTTCTTCTGCTTTCCTCTTTTCATAACGTTGTTGCTTTTCTGCTGCTCTTTGCTCTTTTTTAGCAACAGCCTTATCAATGGTACCCATTTTTCCATGACGTCCTTTCTCACGTTGCATTTTCAAGAATTTCTTATCTTCTATTTTTATAAGCTGCATAGCATTCTCATGAGCAATGTCAAATAAGTTTTCCAGTTTATCTTTCCATTTTTCTTCTTTATTATTTAAATTTTGTGATCTTTTCAATTTGTTTGCTTTGTTTTTCTTAAGCAGCTGTCATTCCTTCAGTATTCCTTGAATTTTATCTACTACATGTATTCTTTGTTTTGCTGGTATTCCTGCTTTTTTCCAAACTGCTAGCACATCATCTGCAGTAGAGCAGCATGATTCTCTAATGTCTTGCTTTTTAATATTTCTGTAGTGCATGAAGAGGGCCATCATTTCCTTCTCTGATGGTAATACGGATGTTTTTAGTACTGCAGAGTACTTCAGTTTCTTTTCTTGTAGAACTTCTCCCAAATGAGCAACTGGGTGATGGTGAGTTAGGCCTAGCTTCCATAATCGATTAATTGGTATCAAAATTACGAGTTCCAAGCAACAATTAAAAGCAAGCTAGTATATAAACCATTAATTAAAAATTCTGAAATATAAACAATTAAACATAAAATCATAAGTTGTAAAAACAAACAAATTGAAAAAGAGGGAAACTTTGACGCCTGGTAGCACATAGTAAATTTTATTTAAAATTCACCAAATTTGGCATACACTACTTTTTTGTCATAGGGAACAAAAATACAGGTTGAACAATTAAAAAAAAACTTTGATTTTTTTGAATCACCCTAAATATATATATATATATATATGCGTGTGACGTTACTCTAAACTTTAGGGGTCACCATAATAAAAGTAAAAATTTTGTTAGTAAATTTAAATATAAACTGCAGAGACTATCGGCAGCACGATTACACATCAATAATATAAATATGGACTTTAGGAACAACCATAATGTATTAAAATTTTCCATGTTAACAAAAATAAATATGAACGAGGGGGGGCCACCAGCAGCACGATGACACCAAAAATATAAATGTGGACTTTATGGGCAACCGTAATAAGGGTTGAAAATTTCAGTTAACAAATATAAATATGAAATATGTGGGCGTCGCTATATGAACTATAGGGACCACCACTAGCACAATGAGACATTAATAATATAAATATCGACTTAGCTACCACAAAAAAATAAAAACAAGTTTCATTTCGATATAATATATATATATATATATATATATATATATATATATATATATATATATATAAGCTACGATAGAAGCGTTCTTCGGGAACCTTATCCTCAATAGGAATATAAAGACAAGAGATACGACTCTCAACATTTATCGGCCAAACGTTTCGGCGCACTCAGGGGCCATCTTCAGTGATTACATGACGTCCGCCTGATTTTAAACCTATTTTATTTAAACGTTATGTAGACGATTGTTTTGTCATTTTTAAGCGTAAAGATCATGTCCCTTTATTTTTAAATTACATTAATACTAAGCATCTTAATATTAAATTCTCTGAGGAAGTAGAACAATACAACAGAATTTCGTTTCTTGATGTTACCGTAAATAAACATAGTACAGGCTTTTCAACACAGGTATAGAGAAAACCAACCACCACCCAACTCGGTACTCTTTTTTTTAGCAACATCCCACTTAGTTTTAAGCTGGCTAGTATTAAAAGTTGTATTTTTAGAGCCTATCACCTCTGTTGAAGTTGGTCTTCATTTAATTTAGAAATGCAGTATCTTAAGAGATTTTTTAACTATAATTTTTATTGCACTTCGAGTATTGAGACTTTAATTTCAAAACTTTTAAATAACATATTCGCCCAAAATAATTCAGTCCTCGGTTCCGAAACAGGTTTATCTTAAGCTTCCTTTTTTAGACCAACTAACTTTTCAACTTAATAAAGATGTCCACTCTATTTCGGACAGATACTTTCCTCAGTGCGACTTCATAATTATCAATTCCAATCCTAATTCTTTGCAATCTTTTTTTCGCCATAAAGATCACCTCCCCGTGCTTTTGAGATCCTTTGTTATTTATCTATATACATGTGCGACCTGCGAAAGTTGCTATGTAGGGCAAACTGCCCTGCAGTTAAAACTTAGGATTTCGAAGCATTTGGGTTTTTCTTATCGAACTTGTCGCTCTCTTTCCACTCTTGAATCCTCTGCTATCCGGCATCATTCAGAGACCCATGACCACCCGTGCCCCAGGACTCTTTTACGATTCTGTCGTCTGCTTTTAATTCTTTTGATCTCAAAATTTTAGGATCCCTTTTTATCAAGAAGTTAAATCCAGAATTAAACGATAGCCTTTCCTCGATAAAATTACTTGCTTCCTAATCAACCAACTAACACCTTTTCAATACAACGCAGTAACTTAGGTTCTTTCTCCTTTCCTCTTTTCTCTCCAGTTGTTGTTTGCAACTCTTACCATTCAGGTTTGTCCTTTTTTTTAATTTTTGTTTAATTTTTTAAATTTAAAAAAAAATTATTTTTTGTTTTATTTTTAATGGGTTTTACTTTTATTGTTTTATTCTCTTACTATTCCAGATATTTTTTTTAAGCTATTTTTTTAACTATTTGCTTATTGTATTAGGTTTTATTTTGTATAGTGAATTTTCAGACATTTGTATTTACTTTAGTTATACTTTTGATTGTCTTTAGATGCTTTCATGTAGTCACTGAAGATGGCCCCTGAGTGGACCGAAACGTTTGGCCGCTAAATGTTGAGAGTCGTATCTAATAAAGGTGAAGGGGCGAGGGGGGTGAAGGAGCCTGATAAAGGAAAACTAAAAAAGTAGGCGTGGTCTAATTATATACGTGTATGTATATGATGAGTCATGCCAGCGTGAATTACGCCAAAGACCCTCTGAATGGTGAGTAAGGGGGATGGGAGTGATAAGAAAAATGAATATATACACAGCATGTAACGTCATAGTATGTGCTTTAGTGACCACCGCTTACCTGCATAGGTGTTCAAAAGTGCTAAGGGGAATGGCGAAAAGTTCAAGGGATGAGGGTAATGAGGGATGGAGGAAGGGTTAATGGGGCATAAAAACATAAGAAAAAATAAAAATAAAATAAATAAGTCTTTTATGTATATATGATGATGGGGTGGGAAATGATAAGGTGGGGGATACGATAAGGAAGATGGTGATAGGCACCATTCAAATAGATAAAGGATCACATATCCCTAATAAATCATTAAAATATATTGTAATAAATTCTCAAGAAAATTACTCTCTCTCTCTCTCTCTCTCTCTCTTTATATACTGGTTAGAACGTTTTTGATAGTTTTCATTGCTAGAACGCTTTATCTTATTCAGAGTATTCAGAGTTCGAAAAAAAAAAAAAAGTTACAATGACTGGACCGCAGAAACTGAAGGCTGAATGTGCGAGGTGTGAAGTAAACCAGTGGGTGACGAACTTCAAAGAAGCCTGCTTCAGATCAACCACTCCAGCATGTGCCGCTTTTGCGAACTCATGCGGTTTTACGAGAAGCTAGAGGAGAGGGTCCGGTGGCTCGAGTCGTCCAGACCGGCTGTTGGAGGTGCGGCTGCGCCCTCCACCCCGGAGCTCATTGATAGGATAGCTGCCATGGAAAGGTGGTCCAGCGATGGACTGGACAGGGCTCGGGACCGCAGAGAAAGGATAGAGGTGCAACCGGGAGCTTGGGTACAAAATCAGTGTGAAGAATCGCCAGCGACCCACGTGGAATGCACGGAACCGCGGCGCAAGGTGGAGGGCGTAAAGAAGGGGCTGATAGAGAAGGGTGAGAAGGGGTCGACAGAGAAGGGTGGGAAGGGGCCGATAAAGAAAAAGGTGGGAAGGGGCCTACTGATAGCCCAAAGAAACCGAAGGATGTAGCTACCGGTCGGGGTGGGTCGGGTGGTGTAACTGCGTCTATGGGTGGCGACGGGTTTCGAAAGGTCTCGGGTAAGAAGGCTGCGAAGCCGAAGCCTGAGACCCCAGTTGCCCCTGTCAGGACCTCCAACCGCTTTAGTCTCCTGTGCTCGAAGGAGGAAGACACCGTTTTGATTGGGGACTCGCAAATCAGGGGCCAGGAGAAGTACTTTGCTTCTGCAAACCGGGACGGGAGGAAGGTAAGGTGCTTACCTGGGCGGGGAACGGCGCACTTAAGGAAGGAGGTAGAGAAGGTGCGCGTGGCCAGTCGGAGGACTGCGATCGTTGTCCACGCTGGTGGCAACGACCTGTTCCTCAAAGGCGGTAGGGTAGGTCTTACAGAAGGGATCATCACCGAGATCATGTCTCTTGCGGATGATCTAAAACTGAAGACAGACAGGGGAATGTTAATGGGTATTTTACCGCGAATGAATGCCAGTGACCACGCGCTCAGTAAGGTCATTGGCATCAACGAGAGGGTGCAAGACTTGTGCGTCCCGCTGGGCGTCAGGTTTATTGACCCCTTCGACGCATTTTCGGGAAGGTGGGACCTTTACCAGAGGGATGGTGTCCACCTCAATAACAAGGGTAAAGGTGTGCTAGGCGCGCTGCTCGACCGACACCTATACAGAATGGTGAGGTCTAGAAATCTGTATGTGTTTTTATGTGTAAAATAGCAGTGCATGCGTTCCTTTATGGTACGTTGAACTCTTTCAGCTAAAGAAGCCTTATGTATAGAATTGGTTGTGTAATAGCTGATATTAAACTGTCAACATATTCTGAAAAGCATGACCTATAAATTCCTTCCCCATATCCGTACAAAAATAGCCAGGAACTTTGTTTTCTTTTAACATTAGCGTTTTGGCGGCTTTAGAAACTGTTTCAGGTGATTTATTTTTCAGAGGAATTAACCACAGATATCTAGAGAATACATCTATTATGAATAGAATGTAGCGGTAACCATCGTTATACACAGAATATCTTTGCATGTCTGTTAAATCTGTTTGCCAAATAGAATCAATCGAGGCAGCCGTTGTCTTAGCCGTTTTAAACCTTTTTCTCACCGGCTTATGAAGCGTATAATCGTCCTGCTCCCACAAAAATCTCTCAACATCTTTTTTTCCTACTCCGTAAACACTTCTGACCAGTCTATCTACGCCGCCGTAGGAGGCTGGGTTAGAAACGTCATAATAGCGTTTACTTAATACGTTAGCCATTTGTGTATTTTAGAGGCACGTGGGTAGGGTTGACCGTTGTTTATGCTCTTTCTCCTCGTCAAAGGTGTTACCGTCGGGGGTGATGGCGTCTTCAATTGTGCCACATGCGTCGCATGCTCCAAGTCTTTTAACCTGTTCAGATTTCCTATCACCGTTTCAGGCTCGTTTGGAAATATATTCATTCTTAGAAGCACCCTAAACGTGTTTCGCGGATGAAGGTCACAAAGCAAATATCCGTAACGCGTGCTTGTAGCTTCTTTATAAACTTCCAAAAATTCCTTACGCTGATTCGGGAATATTTGATTGGCTAATACCCCAATTTGTAGTACATCTCTACGTTGTGCGAATAAGACTAGATATTGTGTATTTAACGACACATCGCGCATGTATCTATTTTTGAAAAATAGATTCTGACTGATGAAGAACACGCTTATGTTAAGATGGTGGGAGAATACTTTAAATGTCTCGGCAAACGTTTTATCCATCTCCAACATGAGCTCGTCAATTACAATGACTGTATGTTCATTTCGATTTAACGAATTAACGTCATTTACACCTTTGTGGAACAAAATATCACCTTGGTACTCGTTGAACACTGACTGATACGTCGAATAGCACCATATAACTTTATGCACAAATTTTGAGAACATCTCTCCCTTTTCTTTAATGATTTTAAGCATAACCACAGTTTTACCACACCCTGTAGGTCCAGATATAATACAATGTGGATGGGCTCGTGAATCTGAATTTTTCTACAGAGTCCATTTCTAACACGTCACACTCCTAAGTGGATCATTTACAAAATATTAAAAATTTTGAGTGCTGTTCCTTATATTTTGTTTTCTTCTCTCACAGAACCGTGAATGACGATGAGGTACAGCACCCCATCATCGACATTACGGATGACCCCGACGACAGTGTAGTTGTGATCACAGAATCCTCCCCTGCCGACGAACCCTCACCAGCGATACTGGTAGCAACTTCAAAGCGGAGGTATGATGAAGAGAACTCCACGTCAGGTATAAAGCGACCGAAATACGCGCCTGTTGTTAGACAACCACCAGTAATAGAGTCCCAACCCTCAACGTCTTACGCAACAAGCCCCCCAGCAGCACCTTCCGCCAATATATCCCCTTATTCATCCGCCACAGTTGCCCCCCGTTCTGTTGAGTCTACAATAATAGACTCCAGGCCCTCAACGTCTTACGCTGCCAACCCCACATCAGCATCTTTGGCCGATATAGCCCCTTGTCCATCCTCCACAGTCAGAGTGGAGTCAGGGTCGACCCTTAAGCCATGTATAGCAATGGAATTGAGCGCGGCTACGCCGGGTTGTACAGCGTATTGTAGAGTTTGCTCTTCAGAACCGCGACGAGCGTGAAGTCAGGACGAGTCTGTCCTTCGGATTCGGCTCAGATGATGGTGATGTAGATGATTTTTGGGTAGTCATACCATTTAGACGTTTGGCGGATGAGGATATAGATTATATATTAGGCCGTATATTGCACGCCGCCCAAAGTAGTATAGCATTCAATATGGACAACTTCACGGTAAATATTGACCGTGTTGCGGGTCATAGTGCCACACCTTACTTTTAACTTCAATTCTCAGGCTATTTTTAGACGGCATATAAACGTCGATCGTGGTTGCGGTTTATAGCAGTAGTCTTAGCACGTATGTTTACTGTACAAAATACAAAGCCGACAAAAATTTGGTTGCCTACGGTCGTGGAGCGTGCCCGTAAACTAGCTGTAGACTGTGAACTTGAATTTGACTGTAATATGGGTCCTGAAGAGCTGAGAAGGGTAGAACAGAAATGAATGTCGTATAGTGTATTTGGGTGGATGATCGTCGTAGGACTGTGTATGTTTTTAAAAGCAGTGTGAGAGATCGTACAAGACCCCTACTTATTTTAGGACTGTCAGGGACAACGTATCTCCCCATCCGTAATATAAGGTGCCTTTACGCGAGTTATGATAAAAGTCGAAAATATGGGCGACATCATGATTTGTGTAAGGGGTGCCTCGAGTTTGAGGATGATATAGTGAAACATTGTAAAGATTGTCACATGGTGTGTGAACAGTGTAAAAGCCCAAAATGTGAAAGCCGTGTAGTTGAAGCTGAGAAGAGGGATTGCAATGTGTGTAGACACACATTTTCCAATAATAGCTGTTTTGAGCTCCATAAATCAATTGAGACGTTCAGGAAAATGAGAATCTGTGAATGTGGTATGTTTCACACAATGGATAATTGGGGACAATTTAAGCACAAATGTGACGAAATTCACTGTCCTACATGCCAGGAGCAATATAAGGCAGATGGAGTAAAGTATGTATGTTATATGAAAGACGCCAAGCCTAAAAACAAACCCTGTAAACTGTATACTACGATATAGAAACATACGCGAATGCTGAAACCAAAGAGGTAATTCCACATTTACTTGTGAGCCAAACTATCTGTGATGAGTATATGGAGATCGAGTGTGATGAGTGCCCCAAATGTGGTAAACGGACAAACGTTTTTAAAACATATGTTCACGATAGTCCTGTGAAACTATTTGTGTCCTATATTGTCAAGTTAGCCGACAAGTTAAAAAAAATGACTGTATATTCTCGCCCATAACGGGGCAAAGTTTGACACAGTTCCTTTATAAGTTGCTCGAGCACGAGTCCTCTGAGATATTTACAGGTGATCCATTGAAAAGAGGCAACAAATTAATACAGATGCAAATAAGAGGTAATGTACAATTTAAAGACACTTTATTATTCACACCTTGTAAATTAGCAAAGCTACCCAAGGTGATGGGGGTAGCAGCTGAAGTTCAAAAGGATACTTCCCTTACACTTTCCTCACTAGCGAGACTTTAAATTACGTAGGCTACCTCCACCCAAACATTTTTAACTATGATTGTATGAGTGTAGATGAACGTGAAGATTTGATCGATACTACAACAGTTTTAATGAACGTAATCCTTATAATATAGCTGATGAATGTGAGCGTTATTGCGTGAATGATGTACGAGTGCTTAGAGTATGTTCCAGGCCTTTAGAAGGATGTACATAGGCCGTTTCAAATGCGATCCGCTGCAAGTCGCAACCACCATCGCGTCATTATGTTTTACGGTGTTCAAGAAACTTCATGCCTAAAGCCACCTTAGCCATTATTCACAGAAACAACCCCCGCAGTTACGGCCACAAGGCTATTTACTGGCTCATACACCTACAGCAACAGACAGGTGTATACATAAAGCACCCGCAACACGGGTGAAGTACCCATTAAGATTAATGGTCGTGTTTTTTGGGTTGATGGGCTAAGTGAAAACCGTGTCACTGGTGTGAAGACTGTGTACTCCTTTAACGGATGCTGGTGGCATGGATGCCCCCGTCCTGAGTGCGGAATCGCCGGAGATATCCACGGTAGATCTCCTGCCGACTGTCTTGCATGGACCCGCACCCGCGATCAACTTATAGGGTCCCAGTTCACTCACAAAGTCTTGTGGGAGCATGAATATGATGCACGGATGGAGACAGACGAGGTGTACCGTGAGGAAATAAACACGATCAAGCGTTCAATGGTACTGGATCCTCTCAAATGCGGTGATAGCTTGTTCGGTGGGCGTACAAATCCCTTCAAGCTATACTTTCCACCTACGGAGGGTGTGAAACTCACTTACGATTTCTGTTCTTTATACCCATACGTGATGAAGAACAATCCGTACCCCGTGGGCTCCTGAGAAACTGGTGGGACCTAACCTGCCCCCATCAATGAATTTTCAAGAAATTTGAATGATCGTACTTTGGGCTCTCTTTCGTAGACGTACTCCCCCTCGCAATTTATGGATGCCGATCTTACCCGTCGTTATCGACCACAAGCTCATGTTTCCCCTGTGCGTGAAGTGTGCGGAAGAGAATAACGGCAATTGTAACCATATACCCCACCAGCGTAAGATCAGAGGCGTATATACAATTCCTGAGCTGGCCCTAGCCGTACGCCATGGGTATAGAATACTGAAGATACATGAGGTGTGGAGGTTTCAGAAGCTACCCAACCTTTTCACACCGTATATAAACGCATTTTTGAAGGATAAGGTTGAGGCATCAGGGTATCCACGAGGAGTTGACACCGAAGATGAAAAGTCTGCCTATATTCAACGCTACCGCGACCACGAAGGTATACAACTTGATCGCGCCCAAATTGCAAAGAATCCTGGCAAATGCTTTAGTGCAAAGTTGTCTAAAAGTCTATGGGGAAAATTTGCACAGAATACTGACAAGGGGAACGTTCCTTTGGCACAAAGCTATAGCGAAGTCTGGGATTATGCCAACGCACCCGATAAAGAGGTCATGGAAATCGTGAATGTAGGTAATACTTACATAATAAAGTACAACACTGAATTGGCCACAGATACCTCAAGGGTTACAAACATTCACAACAGCCTACGCCCGCATCAAACTTTCGGGTCTATTGCATTCTCTTGGGCGGAGTATTGTATGCCGATACAGATAGCGTGATATTCACAGCGAGAGAGGGTGAATACATGCCTGGTATTGGTGAATTCCTCGGCGAGCTCACTGATGAGATCAAGGATGAGTATGGGGACAACGCACGCCGACTCTTTTGTCTCAACAGGACCTAAAACGTATGGGGTACGGGTGAGAGTGGGGGAGGATATGAAATATATCGTGAAGGCAAAGGGTATCACGCTCAACCATGCGAATCGGCGGGTCGTTAACTTTGAATCGTTGTAGGATCTAGTGTGTTTGGACGATGATGAGGGCGAACTAACTGCAGGCACCCACAATTTTCAGGCGCAGAAGCTGGGGGGCGTGAAGGAACTTAGGGGAACTAAGGTGTGCCGTAACACCTATAGGAAACGTTACCAGTTACCGGGTACCTATGATACCGTACCCTTTGGATACCATAACCTTTGATGTCTATTGTTAACTTATTTATTACACGTATTTGTAAATATATATAACTTGAATATTTCGTTTATTAAATAAATCATGTTTCAATTAGCGTTTCACTTTCTCCTTTGTGTGTGTGTGTGTGTGTGTGTGTGTGTGTGTGTGTGTGTGTGCACAGGTGAAAGTTCTAAGCTCCGCCCACTGTAAGACCAGCAACGTGAGTCATGCTACTAACTGGGATTCCCTGCGTGGTCAGTTGATTGCAGTAAGCCCTTGAGCTCAGACGTGTATTCACCCGCATAGAGAGAAAATGGCTACCTTTAACATTGCTTGTTCAACGTTTATGAAATGGTATTCAGCAAAGTGTCAAGATATAGTGGATAGTGAAAACTTCCTATTCCTCTCTCCTTTGCCTCTTTTAAAACCACATTGGATCGTGCGAAGTAGCAAGATGTACAAATACTCTATGGTTATTCTGGTGAGAGCGTTGTAGGCTTTCGTTGCACAGACGATGTATTGAAGTATGCTATAGAGCTAAGCTTTATAAAGTCTCACATATACCGTGAAGTAAAAGAAACAACGCGTGCAGAAGAGAAGCAGCAGATATGGATAGTGAGCCTTGTTGATGAGTGGTGTGACAAGCGGTATTATATCATGTTACACCATACCGAGTACTCGTACACTTCAGTTGAAAATGTAAATCTCGTCATCATGGACAATCTTAAGTATTTTTATCACTATATTAATGTATATCATGATGAGGTTCGTAGTGAGGTTGTGGCTAGTGCCCTGCGTGAGTTTTTAGAAGACTTTAGAGACGAGTATCGTCTGTTAAATAAAAAGGAAAAATATGGGCATATGTTTCTCTCAAATAGTGCGCCGGAGTGTGAAGACGTTTAGTTTGTGGAAATGGTGAGTGGTAAAACAATAAAACCGTTATAAAATTTACCCTGAGGAAACTTCCTGGTGTGTATTCAGGGAAGTGGTAGTGATAAAACGTTAAAACCAAAATTAATTCTTGTACCGGAAAATTTCTCAAAACACCTACCCAATATAATGGGGTACAACAATTCATGTTGGGTCAGCGCCGCGCAGGTTTCATTAGATTATGGTGCGACTCGCACCTCACGGATCATACGAGTTCGAACAAACCCATTCACGTATCATCAGGGTGAGTCAACCGCCCATCGAACCGTTCCTGCCTACCTGCGTGCCTCACGCGGCTCATAGTTATCTCAGTTTGAACCGAGTGGACGTGCGCTCCTCGAATACGATGGAACTTCCTTTGAGCAGTATTCTCAACGCCTCGTACGATGTGTCCATGACGAAATCGTTGCGCGTGTTCAGGCGTAAATCCGGTATCGTTAACTATGTACTGGAAACGGAATGTAGACAAACAAACAAACGGAATGTTGTTTATTTAAGTGTCGAGGAGATGAATAGAATCTTCGTGATAGTTGAGAAGTGGAGTGAAGATCGTTATAAAATACCTGCTAACGTAGGTACAAGAAGAGAGCAGATTAGTGACACCGCCTCATACGCCATTGTATGTACGTTGTGTATAAATAACGATCGGCCATGCATTGATATACGGTGATGTGGAAGAATGCTTCTGATAATAACGCTCTTGTCCTACGCGAAACCGTTTCATCCTCGACAGAATGTTTGAAATCGTCGGATTCCGCAAGCTGAAGCCTATATTAGACGCGCGTGTTACGGATATGCTTTATTTTGATACAGTACTTGAATACGCATACATCGCTCTGCTCGATGGGTTTACCGAGTGTAGGGCTGAACAAGGTGGGAATGGTCTAGAGCTGGACGTTTATTTAAAAAGTTTAGACTCTTTGAAATATCATGAACTTTGGTACAAAACAATTGATCGGTACAGGGCTGAGCTCACCTACACCGTTCACCCTGAAGAATTATTTCTTTATATAACGAGCAGCTGTCGTAACGACTTAGAAGATTATTTCAACTGTAGCTATGCAGTGTGAAGAAGAGTTCACGATTGAAAAACTCGCGTTGGTAGAAATAAACCCTCGATTGGAAAGGCGTGTTTATAAACTCGTGTTTAATAATGTGGCTAACGATGAACTCTTTGTGCGTGCTTTTGATTGTATTCTAGACGTAATTAAAGATAACTTACCAACCGGTTGTAAAGTGGGAACAAAAATAGTACTGAACGATATCGAGTACAGGGTTCCCTATACTTTAAGCGGTGAAATATTATTAAACCGCGTATATTGCGTAATGCAGAGCAATAATGATGTAATTGTAGACTCGGTTAAGTGCGAGTTTAGTATTTTGAAAAAAAGTGAGATGTATTTATATATTTAACATATTTGTGTGTGTGTGTATATATATATATATTTCTGCTATATTGATGGCTATACGATTTCTTATTTTGCGCGGTAGAAGATAAAGTGTATGTATTTATTTATTTAACATAATTGTGTGTATATATTTCTGCTATATTGATGGTTATATTATTTCTTACGTTGCGCGGTAAAAGATAAAGTGTATGCATTTATTTATTTAGTTGTGTGTATATATTTCTGCTATGTTGATGGTTATATTATTTCTTATTTTTGTTTTTGATCATTCCAATGTATATTTATTTTCTATATATCTCCATAATATAATTGTGTGTGTATATATATATATATAAATATATTTCTCCTGTACTGTTATATTGACGGATATAATTTTTGATTATATGGGTATTCCTCGTTCATATTTCTTGAACTATTATTATTTTTAATTGATTATTCAAATGTATATTTATTTTCTATATATTTATAATAAACAGAATGATGTAATGTTGTTTTATTAAATGCTTTTGGTTGTAAACAGTTATACCAAATGGCTGGTTACGCCTTCTAAACCTACTAGCGGAATTCTAAGCCAACTTTTAAGAATTAATTAAATAAATGGTACAATCTGGCAACCTATTAATGTATACCTGAACAATTAAAATAAAAAGTGGTATCTGGCAACTCTCCATAATAATGTATACCTGAACAATTAAAATAAAAAGTGGTATCTGACAACTCAACCTGAACAAGCATTTACGCCTTCTAAGCCAACTGGCTGATTAGGAGTCTATAAGAGGACAGCGGGTCGGCTGAAACGTTATTATGCACTTGGCAGCAGCCAGGTGAACAACTCTCTTCCTTTTTCTCCTGTCTTTCTCTTGGGGGATAACGCCGCCTCCAAGTTTCATGACCCCTTGTTACACCTGCAGCATCCCCCACCCCCCTTCATTGCAGCATTGAGTTGTTGCATAACCCCCTCCCCCTTCATTGCATACCCCACCCCCTTCGTTGCAAGCCCCCTTTGCAACATACCCTCCTTTGCGACATTGATCATTATCTCTTGCAACATTGCAACATTCCTGCACTCAACCTTTTTGCGGCTATACTACTGACCGTATGTGGATTATTCCTGTACACAATGTCCTTAACGAATCCCCATAAGAAATAATCACATGTATTCAAATCTGATGAATACGGTGGCCAGAACTATACAAATCCAAAGCGTCCAGGAGAGTGATTCGAGATAACCCTGTCATGAAAATGTTCACTAAGGAAATCAAGAACAGCATAGGGAGGCACAGGGATCACATATTGAAAATGTTTTCACGTGAATAAAATCTTCCGTGCTTCATTGTGTTGTGACAGCAGAACCAGTGTTGTAATTGAAATACTTACAAAATACACGTAATTCAAATTAGAGCGTCTTTTTTTGATGACCCGGTACGTATACAATGTATCATTGTAATGAAGTGTCTCCAATAATGCGTCAAAGCGAAAAAGACATACATGAAGGAAAGTGATAGTTTTACGCTACAACAAAGTGTTTGGAGAATGAGTTCAATTAATTAAATTGACATTCTCCTCTGTGTTCTTCTTCTTTATGATAACGGTAGCGCATCTTTGACGATTCGCTCCGTTTCCCTTCCGCAATCTATTGATTCCAATGATCGACTTGGCAACAGTTCAGCTCTATCTTCCTCCTTATGAAATGGCTGAGGTTGCGAAGGATGAAAGGAAGGAGAGAGGCAGTTCTTTCTTTCCAGTTCCACAAATTCTAATTCCACGACTTCCAGGCTGACAGTTCCTGGAGGCAAGTGTGTAAAAACTAAATAATAAAAAAGCGATTCAACTTAATCCGACTTTCATAATATATGGAAACGGCTTCTCATGTCACTCTTTCATAAAAATAAAAATATTCGATTTTATTTGTAGAGCCAAGATGACCGTTACTCGGGATAAAAGGGACCTTTACAGGACTCGATAATCGTTTTATAAATTTATATATTTTAAAAGGCCTAATTAATTTCTTCTATGTAGCGTTCTCTCAAATGCGAAGTCTTAAAATAAGAGATAATAAAACTAAAGTAGGCCATACATTATATAATGACATACAATGAGATATTATTGAAAAATAACGACTACAATTTTCCCACGTTAATTACATTAATATCCTCTAATTTATTTGAGAAGAATACGTCATGCAATAATTATTTTATATTTTTATATATATGCTACAATTCAGAATGGTCCCACCCCCCTGAGATTCTTTTATGTTACACACAGACCGTGCATGGAACAAGAAACTCCTATGGGATATTAAATCCACTATAGTTCGAATAAGTAATTGTAAATGGCAAATACTAAAGTTTTTCTTTTTCATGTTGGAAGCTCAACGTGGGAAATGGATCACGAGCAAAGAGGCCCCAAAATATAGTTCCCCTAACCAGCCATCTACTAGGCAAATATGCTAAAGAGATAAGACCCAGGTTTGGGGGCTCTAGACTTTAAAGCCAACCTAGACAGCTACATTCAGAACCCTAATATACTCAAGAAACTCGATGTATTTACGTCGGATCAAATACTTCAAAGAAAAAGGGTAACTATCATATTTTTTGCCAAAATCCAACACTTAAACCTCAACCGGAAAATTTGAGCGTTCACTTTTCAAGGCACTTAACAAGTCTGTTTGATGTGCTACAACTCGGAATGGTCCCCTGAGATACCTCTGTGTTATACCCAGACCGTGCATGGGACAAGGAATTCTTCTGGGATATTAAATCCACTATAGTTCGAATACATAATTAACTTATTCGAATTAAAGTGGATTTAATATCCCTGAAGAGTTCCTTGTTCCATGCACGGTCTGTGTTTAACATATACAGGGTGTTTCATAACATATGGGACGCACTTTCAGGATGGATTCAGGACTTGAAAACAATGAAAAAGTTTATATAAACGTATGCCCGAAATCACTTTGTTTCCGAGTTACAGCCCGTTTTGTGTTCCAGCACTTCTTTCCGCAAACTGTTTACAAACACTGCTTGCCGACAATGTTTGTGAGTGTGTACGAGACTTATTTCATGTATGGCCTTGCCGATTGTAATGTTTCGTACACTCTATGACGTTTCAATATCGTTGAATGTAGAGCCATCAGTCAGTCAGAGGTGCATCGCGGTGTTTCACTGTTCGTATTCTTAAGTTTTTACAGTGAATAAGTGCAGTCCAGTGAAAAAAAAACCTTAAAAGTTTTTGTGCTATTCAGTAATAGTGTGCATTTGAAGTGAGAATGGAGGCTTATTCAAACAGAAAAATGGGAGACACGCATCTCATGTATGGACTTGCCGAGTGTAATGCGGCCGCAGCAAGACATCTGTATGCGGAAAGGTTTCCGAATCACTGTCTGCCAGATAAGATCTTTCAGAGAATAGATGAGCGTCTTTTTGCTACAAGATCATTGAACAAGCGAGTTTCAGATGGTGGTAGACCAATCAGCGCCAGAAGTGTTGAGTTGGAGGAGCGGGTCCTGAATCACGTGGAGGAACATCCTGGTGTCAGCACCCGAAGGATAGCAGCAGCAGAGGGTGTAATATACACAACTGTGCGGAGAATTTTACGGGAACAACAGCCTTACCCACATCACATTCAGAGAGTACAAGGCCTTACTGAAGCTGATTTCCCATCATGAGAGGCTTTGTGTACTTGGTTCCTTCAACACTCAACAGTGTGCTCGCGATCCTCTTTTTCTATCTTCCGTGTTGTTTTCTGATGAGGCTGCCTTCACAAGAAATGGCGTGATCAATTTTCACAACACTCATCACTGGGCCGAAGAGAATCCGCATGCCATCATCCAGTCAAGGCACCAACAACAATTTAGTATCAATGTATGGGCAGGACTTATTGCCGACAACTTAATCAGTCCCTTTGTTTTGCCTGGAAGATTAACAGGAGAATCCTATTCCAATTTTTTAAGGAATGATTTAAGCGATTTACTAGATGAAGTTCCTCTTGGTGTCCGACGTCGTATGTGGTTTATGCATGACGGCGCTCCGCCTCATTTTAGTCGAGTAGCCAGAGACTATTTGGATGACCATTTCCCTGATAAATGGATAGGCCATAGAGGACCCATTGCGTGGCCTTCTCGCTCTCCGGACCTGAATCAACTCGATTTTTACCTGTGGGGTCATCTAAAATCCATCGTTTACGTGACGCCCATTGACAACGTTGAAATGCTTCGCCAACGTGTAGTACAAGGATGCCAGAAAATCCGAGCAATACCTGAATGTTTGAACGCGTCAGGCAGTCTATGACGAGGCGTGTTCAGGCGTGTATTCAAGCGCAAGGCGGTCATTTTGAGCACTCCCTTTAAAGGTAAGGCGGATACTTGCTGGAACACATAACGGGCTGTAACTCGAAAACAAAGCTATTTCGAGCATATGTTTATATAAACTTTTTTCATTGTTTTCAGGTCCTGAATCCATCCTGAAAGTGCGTCCACATGTTATGAAACACCCTGAATATGGTGACACCCCTCCCCCAACCCAAAGTGACACCCCCCAACCCAAAAAGTCCCTATTTTTATTTGTCCGTTATTGTGTAATGGATGTACAGTATATTTTATTATTGGGGGTTTCTTCTTCAGAAAGGTAACAGATTGGGGTTTTTATTCCGCATACACCATATACTGTACATATTGTCGCTTATATCTTGAAACGTCCTAGCTGGAAAAGTTGAAAAAAACGTTTTTATCGAAAGACTAGCTCGTTTTCGTGTTCTGCACCTCCAAACAGAAAGCATTTTTAGCATTAAGATGAATTTGAAAAAAACTATATAAATATATAGAGCAACAAAACAGTGTTTTTGTTTCCTGAACAATTGACTTTTTGCGAGCTAAGGCTTTTCAAGATATAAGCGAAGATATACTGTACCTCTATACATTTCAAATCTTTCATTACTTCATTACTAATAAATATTGTATATTAAAACCGTTCTTTCACCATTTCGTACTTAAAACAATAACTTTTCCTTATTTCCAGAAATTAGGAAAAGACGATACCGCCACCAAAAGACATACTAAGCTGTAGTCTTTAAGGAAAGATAAGTCTTCAGTTTTCTGCAGGATGAAGCACTTCCATACACTACTTGTGAAACTCGCAACTTTTTAAGGAAACATTTTTCTGGGAGACTAATCTCCCTACATGAGCCAGTGGAGTGGCCCCCATACTCACCTGATCTCACACCCACTGACTTTTATGTTGGGGTTACATAAAAGACGAGCTATTCTACCAACCCTAAGATACTTGAAAATCTAAGGACCAAGTGTTTGAGGTAATCAACAACATCCCAGCTGAACTATATCCGAAAACTATGTCAAACATGTGTGTAAGGTTAAATACTGTGTTTGTAAAATCTGGCGATTACACTGAACATGTTATTCAATTAAGGTTAATAAACTATGTTTTACGTACCTGTTGAGTTTGTCTTTGTGTCTAGATTCCCTTATATTAACTTTATATTTACTTAGAAATAGGTACACCTGGTATAAAATTTTTATTCCAAAGCTATAAATAGGGAAGTATTATATTCATTATGGAAGCAGTAGACTAGAAAAACCACCTTTAAGGATGAGACAAAACGGAAGAGATGTGGAAAAACATGTTCCATAAAAACAAGAAGAAAGAGAAGCAGGTTTGATATACAAATGAAGTGTCAGTGTTCCGCAGGAGAAAGGGTGATTGAAAATTTAAGAAACTGCGAAGACAACAACATCAGAGCTATAATAAACTAGAGAGTAGAGATTGCGTCATAGAAACGACAAAGGTGAACTCAAAATACTTCTATAAATTTGCAAAAAAGGAGACAAACCATCACGCGATTATCGGACCTTTGAATTATATGAAATGCTAAGAGCTCATCATGAATCGGCTTTCACTGTCCCCAAAACTGGTAAAATAATATGCAGTAGAAATGGATTCTTTGAAGAATTACATGGGGAAAGTATAACCAGGGATGCCACTCTTTTTCTTTTATGAATTTCCGTTTTTTCCAGGTTTTCGAGAGATTTCCATAAAATTTTCCAGGTAATGTATTAAATTTTTAACAAATACATAAAATTAGGAAGAAAAAGGTAATGCCCACTCACATACCACCCTATATATTACCTCTTTTTAATTAATTTTAGCTTTTATTGAAATTTTTATTCTTTTACAAATAAAATTACTCATTTTAACAAATTTTTAAGTAAATTTACCAAATTTTTGTCTCGATTTCACTGACTGGACTTTTTTAATATAACATTTACCTTTAATATAGCTAACTACAGACTCTCGCCCCATATTACTTAGTCCGAAAGGTTTTATACAAATTTTGCAATATGCTTGGAATGGATTTGCCTCAACAGGCTTTAAAAATTATGTCCATTCTGAATTTCGTTTTGGATTAGTGCAAGTTGTATTAAACCTAGATTTATTCAATTTGAACATAATATATCGGGTGATAACAAATTATCTTACCGATTTTAAACATTTATTATGAAAAAATTAACAAAGCTACAGCAAAAAGCAAGATATACAAATAAAGAACTCAAAAAGTTTTATTTACAAGCTATCGAAGTTCAATATGAGCTCCTTTTGTGGCTCTGCAGACATCAAAGCGGCATTCTGTTTCCCTCCATACATTTTGTAGCATATCATACTGAACTTTTCTAACAGCCTCACGTATCGTTTCCTTCAAATGTTCCAAAGTTGTTGTCATTGGTGGAACAAAAACTTCATTTTTGACATAACCCCGGAGGAAGATGTCAAGTCAAGAGGGCGAACGAGCCGGCCAAGGAATGGGCCCCCCCTCATGTCCGATCCAATACCTCGCAATTGCACATACATCTGAAACAGACTTCCGGCTAAGAAGGTCTATATTAACTGCAAGTGCTAAAGTATGATTCGCACAAGCAACAGAAGTCTTTTTGAGAACGTGATCAGCTTTAGTAATATTACGGCCATTGTCGTGCACAACTGCATGCACACGATGGCTCTCTGTTGACCATTCTTGCAATACAGAAGTCAATGCAGTTGCAATGTTTTCATGAGTATGGGAACCTGGTAGATTTTTTGTGCCTAAAACATACTGCTTTTGCTCACATTTACTATTAATTTTATATGCTGTTAAACTGATAAGGGTTTGAATTTTTTACATTGACGCCTAATAACCCAAACAAAACTAATATTCGGTATTCGGTACATCCCTAATATATATATATATATATATATATATATATATATATATATATATATATATATACACTAAAATCACAGAATAACACGTGATCTTATTAATAAGCAAACAACCACAGGGAAAAGGAAAAGGAAACACGAAGTCCGAGCGCTTTCGTGATATATTCACATCTTCAAGGAGAAACAAAAAATATTTTGTTTCTCCTTGAAGATGTGAATATATCACGAAAGCGCTCGGACTTCGTGTTTCCTTTTCCTTTTCCCTGTGGTTGTTTGCTTATATATATATTATATATATATATATCGACAAGGAAAATGAAAAGTGATTGCAAGGCCTTTCATATATTCAGCAATACACCTGACGAAGTGTCCTGTTAAAGACACGAAAGGTCTTGCAATCACTTTTCATTTTTCAGTGTGGGTGTGCATCATTTATTTCAGGTGTTTAATTGTGAAATACTGTACATCCCATATATTTATATATGAAACGTAAAACGGTGTACTTTAAACTAATTTAAGGCAAATGTTTCCTTACACGGAAAGAAACGTTTCTTGACCCTTCGATTCGATAGTTGGGATACACCAATTATAGTCCTTTCTCTCTCGATACTGCAATGAGTAAGTCCGAATGGAAGACTCCACAATCCCGAAGTGAACGGCCGCAAATTAAGGCTAAAATACGTTTCCATGTATACAAAAGAGAAGCAAAGATAAGATTACAATAATCCATAAAAAAAAGTCTAAAATAGTAAACGACTCGAAAAACAGAAATCGTGCCCAATATATTTGCTTAAATTAGATGTAAAAGGCTGCTATTGAGCCCGTATAAGGACCGAATGGGAAATGGTAGAAATTAAGATGTCATTTACGCTGAAATATAATACACGTTGGCGCGATGAAAATACTAAATCACGTCTACCTTTCAAAACAAAGCATTCATTTTAAAATACTTTAAGAAATAATTAATTTCTTTTAATATATACGAGTATATATGCACAGGGTGGCGCACAAGTCAGGAACCATACGCACATTTTAATAATTTGTGTTTTAATGTTTTGTTCTTTTCAGATTTGTTGTTGAACCTATGGCACAGAAATTGACAATAGATGAACGGGTGGAGATAGTTTTAATGTGTGCAAGGCGTGGTAACACACACCGATCAGTTGCTACTGCTTTTAATGACAAACACCCTGAGTGGCCGCCAGTTGTTCAGCATTACATCAGTTGGAAAACTGTTCCCAGTGTTCATGATCGGCCGCGTAGTGGCCGACCAAAAAGTTCAACCGATGCAGCAACATCACTAACTGTACTCAATCACCTCGAAAACAGCCCACGTAAGTCCTTACGAAAGTTATCCCAGGAAACGGGTGTCTCCAGAAGATCCATTCAACGAATTCTGCCAGTGGTTTCTACAACATCGACAGCTTCAACGAAGGATCATGTTCAGCAACGAAGCGATATTTCACCTCAGCGGTCGTGTCAATAGGCATAATGCACGCTATTGGGCCAATGAGAACCCCCACTGGATGGAGGAAAGACATGTGCAATTCGATCCACGAATTATGGTGTGGCCTGCGCTCTGGGGGGGATCGGTTAATTGGTCAGTACTTTTTCGACGGCAATGTAACAGGTGAAACATATCTGCATATGCTGCAAACATTTCTAATGTCCACACTGGACGACATTCCATTGGCAGAACGGGTGGAGATGTGGTTTCAGCAGGATGGTGCACCATCACATTTCGCAACCATCGTCCGGAGCCCTTTAGATGAAACATTCCCAAGGAAGTGGATGGGACGGCGAGGGCCCGTCGAATGGCCACCTAGGTCTCCAGACCTCACGCCTCTTGACTTCTTCTTGTGGAGCCATCTCAAGTCGGTAGTCTATGCTGATCGACCCAGAACCATACCTTCTCTAAAGGATAACAACATATCTGAGTGTGCCAAAATCAGTAACAATGTGTTAAGGAATGTTTAAACATCATGCATTCAACGCGACAGAAAGTGTCTCCAAGTGGAAGGCCACCAATTCGAACATTTATTATAATTTAAAAAATGTGCCTATGGTTCCTGACTTTTGCGCCAAACCTGAATATATATATATATATATATATATATATATATATATATATATATATATATATATATAGTATGAGTTCTGGCGACTTACGGTGGTGAAAAGATGTGCGATATACGTCCCCTACATCGCGGAAGAGTCGTGCGTTATACGAGTCGAGATTAACTGCCCTGATATTTCATACATTAAGAAGGCCGTTCGAGGCTGATGGCGGACCTGTCCCTGCTGTGTGAGTCAAAGTCTATAAAATCCAATTGTTTATCTATGGACCGGAATTGAGTCGAAAAGAAGGTTTGGTTTCAGTTTCAAGAAATTGCGTGAAATGAGCGAGATTCTTATTAAAATTGTCGAGTCGCAGAGATGAATCGCAAACCGTAAAAATGTCGCACAATATTTTTGGCCATCACTCGAAATTCGTCCGTCCTAATTAAGCCATATAAATAATATTTAATGACGAGTTTATATCGGGATAAAATAAAAGATTGGGTAAAATCGTTTCACGGACGCCATTCATTTGGAGATGTATCCTTCGAAAACTTAGGCATTGTCGTACATACACGATACACGAACGACCATAGGTACACAAATGGGAAGGGATATAAAGCTCTGAGGCAGCCGTTGAGAGCTCATAAGGCACGATATGACAATTTACTAAATAATTTTCTCAGAATTTTTCTGTAGAGCCTCTTACACCGAACAAATTTTGTACTTCCTCCTTCGCATTTCCTTCCGACTCACCAACTTAATTTGAAAGTCAGTAAATATTTTTTTTTATCTTTCTTTATCGTTAAAAACTTTGTTTTATTAAGCAGCAAACATTATACAATGTGTGTATATATATATATATATATATATATATATATATATTATATATATATATATATACACACAGGGTGTACATAAAGTCATGATCTATTTTTGTGAAGCACTTGGAAATTATATGGAATTCAATCATAAAATGATAAAGTGGTAACATTTATTAAATAATTAAGAGTAGGATTCGACGTGACGCCCATCAGTATCCCTGCACAGCTCAAATCGTTCCGCAGCATTTCTAAACACATTCTGGAGCATTTGCGGGGTTATGTTATTTGCAGCAGTTCGTATACGTGTACGTAAGTTTTCAAGACTCGTAATCTTCGTCTGATAGACGTGCGATTTCATAAAGCCCCATGCAAAGAAATCTAAAGGGGTTAAATCTGGTGATCTCGCTGGCCAAGGTCTGTTGCTTCCTCGTCCGATCCAGCGATTTGGAAAACGTCAGTTTAGATAATCCTGAACAATTTTGGCATAGTGACAAGGAGCACCATCATGTTGATAGACGACGGTACTAACAATCCTATCCCCGTCGTCTATCAACATGATGGTGCTCCTTGTCACTATGCCAAAATTGTTCAGGATTATCTAAATGGACGTTTTCCAAATCGCTGGATCGGACGAGGAAGCAACAGACCTTGGCCAGCGAGATCACCAGATTTAACCCCTTTAGATTTCTTTGCATGGGGCTTTATCAAATCGCACGTCTATCAGACGAAGATTACGAGTCTTGAAAACTTACGTACACGTATACGAACTGCTGCAGATAACATAACCCCGCAAATGCTCCAGAATGTGTTTAGAAATGCTGCGGAACGATTTGAGCTGTGCAGGGATACTGATGGGCGTCACGTCGAATCCTACTCTTAATTATTTAATGAATGTTACCACTTTATCATTTTATGATTGAATTCCATATAATTTCCAAGTGCTTCACAAAAATAGATCATGACTTTATGTACACCCTGTACACAGGGTGGGCCTTTTAACGCTGACGGCTTTAATATCCTTATAACTTTTTTGTTTTTTAACCAAATCAAATAAAATTTATACACAACATATGTACATACATAAAGTTTTTTTTTCATTAAGCTGCTTTTATCTATCTGCAGAATTGACGAAATGGCGAAGAAAAACCTTTTGACGTATACGAAAACAAATGCTTTATAACGAAATGTCGTATAAAATAAGCCAAAGTTATTGCGTAATTGCTAGTCTTCCAATATGCTCTGGCCCCCACGCTCTCCCGATCTCACCCCTTGCGACTTTTTTTATGGGGGTTTATTAAGTCGAAAGTGTACGCGACAAGACCAACCGACATTCATGAACTGAAACAGAGAATTCAAGCAGCTTTTGGTGAAATTACGGTCGAAATGCGACAAAAGGTGGCTTTGGAATACAGAGCAAGGCTGCCTATACTGATCGAAAATGGTGGAAATCACATTGAAGTTTATAACTAACCTTGTAAGTGTATAAAGGTAATTAAATTTATATCCAAAAAAACTTTATGCATGTACCTATGTTGTGTATAAATTTTATTTGATTTGGTTAAAAAACAAAAAAGTTATAAGGATATTAAAACCGTCAGAGTTAAAAGGCCCACCCGGTGTATATATATATATGATGAATAAAACCACGAAGGAAAGGAAACACAGAATGGTGCTCAAGCGCTTTCGTCTAATGACATCCTTAGGAACACTGAAGTAAATAAAGAGTTACAGCCTATATATAGGTTACAAAAAAAATATATATATAATAAATAGAGAAATAAAAAAAAAATTAAAGGATTGTGGGCGGAGCATACAAATTTGTAAGGAAAAACTACCGATTTTAGCACTTTGCCCGAATCCAACACAAGATCAAATGAATTGTTTCCAACCAATGTTATAGTTAATTAAAAAAAAATAAAAATAAAAATAAAACTTGTAAGAGGAGCATACAAATTTATACTGGAAATCTGCCCAGGTTTTAGCACTCTGCCCTTCTTGTCTAAGTCCGGTGTATATATAAAAATAAATTGAAAAATAAAAGTTATTAGAGAAGTATACAAGTATACCAAATGTTTAGCACTCTACTCTTCTTGTCTAAATCCGTTCTGAACGAATTTAAAACAACGGGATCGAGTTGAAAAAGACCTTTGCTTATGTTGAAGTTAATAAGGCTAATAATGTTGAAGGCTAATAATACACAGAGACCGTGCATGGAACAAAGAACTCTTCTGGGAAAAATAAAATCCACTATAGTCCGAATAAGTAATGGTAAATGACAAACACTATAGTTTTTCCTTTTCATAATGTTAGCCCGACGTGAGGTTCTAAATATAGTGGGGATAGGCTGCTTTAAACCGTAGATCCTGTCCCAAAGCTGGGTCCTCTCTGCTTTGCAGATAGCTGCTGAGGGAAGCTATATTTTTGAGGCCGCTTTGCGAGTGACCCGTTGCTCATGTCGGGCTAACATCATGAAAAAGAAAAAAACTATAGTGTCAGTCATTTACCATAACTTATTCGGACTATCCATGCACGGTCTGTGTGTATCATAAAAAACCTTAGGGGACCATTCTGAGTTCAATCCCATATATACAGTAGTAGTATAACCGCAAAAGGTTAGAGTGCAAGAATGTTGCAAGTGATTACGTAATGTTGCAAAGGGGGGGTGGGGGTTGTTGCAAAGGGGGTGGGGTGTTGCAAAACAATAAAAACATAAAAAAAGAAAAAAGAAAAAAAATACCCCAAATGGCCCTTTGTTGCCAACCGGGGTTGCAAGGGGCATGCAACTTGGAGGTGGAGTTCTCCCCCAAGCTATTCCCCTCAAAGGGCCAGAAAGGAGAGAAAAGAGGAGAGAAAGGAGGAGAGGTGTTCACCTGGCAGGAGCCAAGTGCATATTAAGACTTCAGCCGAGTAGGCGTTGTTTTATAGGCTCCTAATCAGCCAGTTGGCTGAGCCAAGGGGGGAGGGGTACACCTGAAGGAGAGAGAGAGAGAGAGTAGTTGTCTTTGATTGCAAGGCATGCAACTTGGAGGCGGAGTTCTCCCCCAAGTTATTTTCGTTTACCTAACCTAAGAGGCCTCTAAGGGGTTTTCCCAAAGGGCCAGAAAGAGGACCAGAGGTCCTTGCTCGGCTGGGAGCGAGCTTGAATGACTCCGTCAGTCGTCTCTCGGTCTTTTATAAACCTCTATTCTGGCTGAGTTGCCAGATAGCGCCATGTGTTCCAGATAGCAAAAACCATATATTAATCATCCATTTAAATAGTGTACCACAATATATGACGGTAGATGAATCCAATTAAATTCTGTTTATTAAATAAATAATTTTTACACACTTAATTTTTATTATAAATATTTAAGTCACGAAACGAAATGAAAATTACGAAACAATTCATTTAAAAGTTGAAATTAGCCAAAACACAATCCGCTATAACGGGGTCGGACGACATGAGAGATCTTCCTTCCAGACCGCTCTTGATGTATATATATATATATATATATATATATATATATATAATAAACGAATAAACAACTCGTGCACACACACACACACACACGAGGAAAAGGAGACTCTGTGTCAACTCGAATCGTCACATTTAAATAGTGTACCACAATATATGACGGTAGATGAAACCAATTAAATTCTGTTTATTAAATAAATAATTTTTACACTTAATTTTTATTATAAATATTTAAGTCACGAAACGAAATGAAAATTACGAAACAATTCATTTAAAAGTTGAAATTAGCCAAAACACAATCCGCTATAACGGGGTCGGTTTCGAAGGACACCTGATGGTTGAGAGACCTTCCCCCCAATCCCTGATAAGTCTCCCTTCACTCCAAACGAAATGAAAATTTATGAAACACACAGAGCCTCATTCCCCTGCGAAGAAAATTGAAAAAAAACGAAATTTAAAGAAATTAATCAATTGAAATTAACCAAAACACAATCCGCTATAACGGGGTCGGTTTCGAAGAACACCTGCTGGTTGAGAGACCTTCCCCCCAATCCCTGATAAGTCTCCCTTCTCTCCAAATGAAAAGAAATTTATGAAACACACGCTTGTCATTCTCCAAACCCGTATATATATATATATATATATATATATATATATATATATATATATATAATATAATAAACGAATAAACCACTCGTGTGCACACACACACACACACACACACACACACACACGCACACGAGGAAAGGCAGAAACTAGGTCATTTCGAATCGTCCCCCTAGAGACCATTTTCTGGGCGAGAGTCAACCTTTCTTCGTCTACTTGAACAAAAACCACCTTTCACATCAATTCTTATATTATTATTATTTCTACAATGAAAATATTTTATATTTACGCGTAATTTGTATGGTGTCATATTCTTATAACTACATCTTAACTGCCTAAATCAATCACCTTTCACATCAATTCTTATTATCATTATTATTATTATTATTTCTACAATGAAAATATTTTATATTTACGCGTAACTTAGACCCACAGTTTAACGTTGAAACCGAATGCTTTTAAAAATATAATTAGGATATATTTCTTTATATCCTCTCGATTACATTAGTGACTAATGATGCGGGAAACTCTGAGTAAATGGAAATATTATTATTTTCTCGAAAACTATGGGTGATAGAAAAATTCTGAAACCGGAATCAGCATCAAAAGTTCTATAAGAAACACCAAATAGTTTTCGTTGTTCCCTAGCGCAATTTCTCGCCGAATTGGAAAGGTTTTCACTCCACCTTAGACCCACAGTTTAACGTTGAAACCGAATGCTCTTTTAAAAATATAATTAGGATATATTTCTTTATATCCTCTCGATTACATTAGTGACTAATGATGCGGGAAACTCTGAGTAAATGGAAATATTATTATTTTCTCGAAAACTATGGGTGATAGAAAAATTCTGAAACCGGAATCAGTATCAAAAGTCCTATAATGTGAACAGCTGTTCTGTGGATCGAAATACATCTCGTCAGGGAGTCGCTGCTTACTCTTCCACATTTCAACATAACAGGATTATTGAAACGGATTTAAAATAAGAGGTTCATTTGAACCGAGTCAGTAGTATGACCGAAAAGCATGCATGATTTTCTCTTTAGTAATAATAACAACTAACTCGAAGAGTGACAACGGATAAAGTTTTCACGCCACATTAGACCCACAGTTTAATGTGGAAACCGAATGCTCTTTTAAAAATATAATTAGGATATATTTCTTTATTATAAAATAAGTTAACAATTGAAATTATGTTAACACAAGAATTTGTGAAAACAATACTAATAACTTGTAAGTAAAAATAAAAATATAATATAAGGGACTACCATAGAAATGTAAGTGTCTATAATTTATTCACAAGAAACACGATTCTATATATGTTACTCGTCCGGTCCCGTTATAGCGGATTGGTACACGTCATAGCTCCACCCAGCTACATCGGTAGCCAATCGCTACGAACATCTGGTCTTTTGAGGCGGAGCTTGGCGATTGTGCATATAAAAGGGGATATTTTTCAGTTGGGAGTAACAGTAGCTATTTTCGCGTCAGTGAATAATTCCCTCCACCATGGACCTGTACGTCTCCCCAGATTTGTATGAAGAAAGTGACACTGCGGCATTAACGACAATTAGTCTTTTTAACGCAATTGACCGTGATGAATTATTCCCAACGCAAACCGTTGAAGATATTTGCAGTGACGCTCCTTACAATCCGACGCAAGGGACTACCATAGAAATGTAAGTGACTATAATTCGATTTATATATATGGAGAGTTGGCAATCAATGTTATTTGGTTTTACCTCTTAGCCCCATTATGCTAAAATCGAAATTTTTTATGGTAATCAATGTTATTCCTCTTAAATGAACCAAAGATATCTTCACATAATGGGGATCTGTCTGTATACTCTGTATATGTTTTAAAAGAATGAACATTATTTCTTTAAGGTCCGATGAGGATTTGACACGTGTTATACAATCTTTTGAAGAATCTCGTGTCATGAATACGGAGGATATACTGATCAGTCAGCAATGTCACACATCCTCCACCATGGAACTGTACGTCTCCCCGGAATTGTATGAAGAAAGTGACACTGCAGCATCAACGGCAATTAGTCTTTTTAACGCGATTGACCGTGATGAATTATTTCCAACCCAAACCGTTGAAGATATTTGCAGTGACGCTCCTTACAATCCGACGCAAGGGACTACCATAGAAATGTAAGTGTCTATAATTCGATTTTATATATATATATGGATGGGCTGTAGTATCTCGTCAAATAGATACTCGCCAAAATTTTTTTATGGCAATCAATGTTATTTGGTTTTACTTCTTATCCCCATTATGCTAAAATCGAAATTTTTATGGTAATCAATGTTATTCCTCTTAAATGAACCAAAGATATCTTCACATAATGGGGATCTGCCTGTATACTCTGTATATGTTTTAAAAGAATGACATTATTCCTTTAAGGTCCGATGAGGATTTGACGTGTTATACAATCTTTTGAAGAATCTCGTGTCATGAATACGGAGGATATACTGATCAGTCAGCAATGTCACACCGAAATAATGTAAGTGTTTTTCGATCTTTTTAGGGTAAGAAGACACAATATATTTTCATAAATTTATTAAATGAAAGAAATCAGTACAATAACCAACTACAGAATATACCGTTACAAATATACGAAAAACATTATACTATACAACGAGTACGTACAATTGGAAAACGGATTTTTATCTGTCTGCATACCATTTCATCGTTTCGGCGAGTGTGACACGGGTCAAATAAATTTTAAAAATTTATAAATTCTTTATCACATGACATATGCGTGAGAAATGAGACGCAGTACATTCCGCAAACACTACTAAAATATCCTTGTATACGAAATGGGTTCCATACAACTTCGGGAATATGTAACTGAGCGAGAAATTTTACAATAATAGGGTCACTCCAGGGTTGAGTGCCGAGTGAATCAAAATAGTACAGGCGCTGTCTATTTTTAAAATAGACAGCGATCCAATGAATCCCTTCATTACCGATGACATCTGTGTTCAAAATAAGACTACCGCATTCTCGCGTACTTGGCAAACTCAATGTTTCATTCTTCGCAAACACGCCGATAAATTTGGAACGTGTGACTCGTTCCATTACTTTCTGAAGTGTATTAGCATCCATTTTAAAAGTCAGTGATAACGCTCCTAAATCTATCTACTTCTATTAGGGCTTGCGATTCGAGATATACTAGTACACTAATAGGAGCGTCTATAGGCTTGGCAAATTCCAGCCGCACTGAGATGTTTCCGCTCTGCTGTGGGGTTAAATGGGTATTTACGCTAGCAGATAAGTCAGGTGTAATGTCAAACGGATAAAGGTTAAATTGATCAATGAATTCTTCCTGCGTTACCCCATTACCAAGCTCATCACAATCACCTGCAATATGGGTCAGATTACTATAGGCTCTGGCACAAAGAGGTAACACAGCGTCTGATGAATAGTCCGTACCCATTGTTCCACCCAAAGCAGTGCCATTAACGTATAGAGTTATATTTTTAAGTCCGAAATTCTCGAATTTAAAGGCACTCTTTTTATATTTTCCATTCACCGAAGCATGGTCCTGCATGCCGATTAATATCCTTTTAGGAAGATTTCCCAGGGCAATGTTTTCTATCTGCTTCGATGCCAACCCTGCAGGAACCGTATATAGTTTGATTTGCACTCTGTTAATAGGATATTTCACTGTAGCGTTTAGCAAATTTTTCTCAATTTCTAGTTGTTTTGGTGAACTTAATTTCACTCGCCGTACGCGGAGGTATGTGTCCATAATGTGAACCACAACGGGCTTTGCACCCTCTTCTTGATCAACATCCAGATTTAAGCAGATCTCAGGACTCGTGCGGGTGAGCTTTATTTTCATATCCACCCCGTTGACAAGCAACTTCTCCTGGAAAGTGAAATCTGTGTGCAACCGTCCAAAACACTCGTATATTTTCTTTTTAGAATTTTTAAATTTGTCCTTTATACTATTTTCATCTTTAGTTTGATAATATCCCTCGGCACTTTAAAAGGTAGCCTTCGCTTCTTTGGAAAAGTTGAGGACATTTTCCAGATAGGCTCGTAGATGATAGTACCCCGTGCCTGCCGATATGTTGGTCTGATTTAAATATACGTCACACTGGTTGAATATGGAGTGCAGAAAGTTTGTTTCAGGGTATACAGCATATTTGTCATCGCAGACCGTTCCATCAGAATGGGCTATACGTAGCTTAGCGTACATGTGCACACAGCTTGGATCAAAAAAGTAAGGGCCTGAGCTGGGTATCACGAATTCTATAGGTGCACTCGGGGAACTAATTGTGTTTAAAGGGTTAATTGTAATAAAGTCACTGTGCTCAATAGAAACTTGGGTTGGAGGCAGCTCAAAAAGGGACAGCTCCGATTTACAGCATTGAGAACTACATGGGTGGATGAAGCGTGCCATGGCGAAATAGTGACTCCTCTCTCGACAAGTGGTAAACAAACTATGATTCATGAGATCAATGTCCTTAGCTTATATCAGTCAAAAAAGTGGTCAACCATAGGTTTCATTCGCTTACAGCACTTCTTTTTCGATAGCCTTTTACGTTTAATACCACGTGACCCCTTCTTCTTCCGGGGAGCCCTCTTCTTCTTCCCGCCACCACGCATTTTTCTCTTTGCATCTTTGATGATTTCGTCCCGTGTACGCTTTAAATGTTTTTTTAGAGCTTCTTTAGGTTTAGCCCCGGCCAATATGTCTTCTGCAGTGTTAAGGCCTGATTGTAGCGCTTTCCTTCCAAGGTATCTGGCCCCCCTCTTCAGCAAAGGGACAGCCGTACGTAGTATGGATGAAAAAATGGATCCAAGTCCACTACCGCGCTGGTATCTCACCCCTCGATAGACGGTGAAAGGCTTTCTATCCATTATAACTCAGTGCGTCGAAAGTGTAGCTTCACTGTTAAGCTCCCGTTACCGAATGGGAAGTTTTCACCCTCAATCGTTCTTATATATATTGAGATATTGGTTATTAAATTAGTTGCGACATTCACATAATGGGGTCTGTCATATGTAATACTCAAACTCCTTCCTCTATGGTTGGGGATGTGAGCAATGAGCAGCAGGCGCGCCTGGGTATCCCCAACAAACTGGTGCTCCACTATATTACTGTAAATATAGCACAGTCTCTGGGACCTTTTAGCCAATTTCTCCATCTTCAATTGATACATTAATCTGGACAAGTCATGCTGTGTCTCGTGAAATGTGTCTCTTTGGAAGACTGCGCTATATCGGCCATTGGTTAGAATTTGGAACTTTCTATGGTCTTTAATACGTCTGTTAGTCTTTGATTTTAGGATTAGTGTATGTGCAGGGTTGTTTACGATTTCGTATACTAAATCATTCGTAAGGTTTGAGTTTCTTAAACTTACGTTTAAGCCTCTCACAACATCCTCGGCCGAACCATATTGACCCGGTCCTAGCTTACTTCTGTACTGTAATACCGTGCAACCTTAGTCCGAGCGATACGCATAGTTTCATCCATAGCTACCCCAGCTTTTTCACACTCGTCAATGTCTCTAAGAATCGTAAAAACGGTTTCTTTATGTTCAATATTTAAAAAGATGGTGTCCAGCTGAATTTCGCATATCCCCACCTCATACGAATCACGACCCAATTCAATGTGCTTGTGGAGCTCTGTTACAAAGTTGGCTAGTGTGTTGTTAGGGTGTACAGACAGGGACGAGGAGGACGGGAGTGTGACGTAGAAATGGTTAGGAGCCATGTTGCCCACTATTTAAGCTTCATTATTGCATCAGCTTTTATATAGGTGTTGAAGCTTTCTGGGTACCCTAGCCATTTCACCAGGTACATTTTTCTTTCCTGAACCTTTGCTTCCTAAAATTTTCTCAATTTTAAACACTTTTTTTTCTAAATTAAACGCAACTTTCTGCAATTCCTCGCGGTAAAAGCCTCCTGAGATTTCTTCCCCATTCAAATCTTCAATGTAATACATCATTATCTCACCTTTAGGTCTCATAGCCCTAACTTTAAAAATCTCGCGTGTCCATCCTTGCTCAAAACCCTTTGCGAATTTGTTCCCCGAACGCGACAGCCTTACATAATCATTGATTTTGAAGCGCGCAGAGTGTGGTGGTGGTGGTGATCCATCTCTCCTCGGGAGCGTACCTCTTTCTAAAACTTCGTTAGGTGTTGTCCCAATCGTGCGATGGTGTGAGCGGTTGTAGGATGATGCCAATGATTCCAGAATGTCTAGAAATCTGTATGTGTTTTTATGTGTAAAATAACGGTGCATGCGTTCCTTTATGGTGCGCTGAACTCTTTCAGCTAAAGAAGCCTTATGTATAGAATTGGTTGTGTAATAGCTGATATTAAACTCTGTCAACATGTTCTGAAAAGCACGGCCTATAAATTCCTTCCCCATATCCGTACAAAAATAGCCAGGAACGCTGTTTTCTTTTAACATTAGCGTTTTGGTGGCTTTAGCAACTGTTTCAGGTGATTTATTTTTCAGAGGAACTAGCCACAGATATCTAGAGAATACGTCTATTATGAATAGAATGTAGCGGTAACCATCGTTATACACAGAATATCTTTGCATGTCTGTTAAATCTGCTTGCCAAATAGAATCAATCGAGGAAGCCGTTGTCTTGGCTGTTTTAAACCTTTTTCTCACAGGCTTATGAAGCGTATAAGCGTCCTGCTCCCTCAAAAATCTTTCAACATCTTTTTTTCCTACTCCGTAAACACTTCTGTACAGTCTATCTACGCCGCCGTAAGAGGATGGGGTAGAAATGTCATAATAGCGTTTAGTTAATACGTTAGCCATTTGCGTATTTTAGATGCACGTGGGTAGGGTTGGTTTAACCTCTTCTTGCTCCTCTTCAAAGGTGTTACCGCCGGGGGTGACGGCGCCTTCAATTGTGTCACAGGCGTTGCATGTTCCAAGTCTTTTAACCTGTTCAGATTTCCTATCAACGTTTTAGGGACATTTATTTGTTGTAGTCTTGCTTTAATATGCTTCCATCCTGATGGTGATGGCCTATCCCACTTTCTCACCAGATCATGGACAATGTCTACGGTATTCGATCCCTGTACCTTTGATCCTTCCACAATGATCTCCCCTGTATCGGTCCATTGTATGGCGGGATCCTCATTCAATAGATTATAAAGACTTAAGCCTTTACTCCTCAATGTATGTGGGAGGGTACTTTTTAATACATGTTCGATATGTTGTGTGGCTAATCTTTTTGGTTGGTCAGCTGTATCGTCGGGCTCAGATCCTATGTCGCCATGTCCATCGTCCCCCGTGCTGTGCCTAATAACCACAGGAATCTCTGTAGGGCTCTTATAATTTTCGTACTCGTGAAGAAATTTCTGCAGAGCTTCTTGGTATGATTCTTTTCTCATCAGGTGTTTTTTCACTGTTTAATAGGGCTAGCAATTCGCTTTCTATTCTTTTAAGTCTGCTTTTACGGGGATCTAAATACGTGTCTGGATTCCTTTGCAGTGAAGCGTACACCTCGTGGGGAATCACTACCACTTTCTTCATTATATTAATCTAGTCAGTAAAGGACCCAAAACTGAAAATAAGATGGGGAGAAATGACCCTCCTGTTTGTACAATAATTCGTTTTTTCTTCGCTACAGTTTGACTTTTACGAGCGAGTGCACGTATTATGTTCTTGTAGCGGCGTAGGCGAGCCTTCTGAGGGGTTTTCATTGATACATTGCAATTTATAACGTTAAGACAGATTTCACAGATGCATTTTAAAAAGTCGGCGTCGATATTTTTAATAAACATCTGCTGCAATGCCCGGGGCAGTCGATGATAGATTTTTATTAATTCACGGTATTTCTTTAGTCTCTTTGTCATTCTGGAATATACACCGTTTCAGGCTCGTTTGGAAATATATTCGTTCGCAGAAGCACTCTAAACGTGTTTCGCGGATGAAGGTCGCAAAGCAAATATCCGTAACGCGTGCTTGTAGCTTCTTTATAAACTTCCAAAAACTCCTTACGCTGATTCGGGAACATTTGATTAGCTAATACCCCAATTTGTGATACATCTCTACGTTGCGCGAATAAGACTAGATATTGCGTATTTAACGACACATCGCGCATGTATCTATTTTTGAAAAATAGATTCTGATTGATGAAAAACACGCTTATGTTAAGATGGTGGGAGAATACTGTAAATGTCTCGGCAAACGTTTTATCCATCTCCAACATGAGATCGTCAATTACAATGATTGTATGTTCATTTCCCTTTAACGAATTAACGTCATATACGCCTTTGTGGAACAAAATATCATCTTGGTACTCGTTGAACACTGATTGATACGTCGAATAGCACCATATAACTTTATGCACAAATTTCGAGAACATCTCTCCCTTTTCTTTAATGATTTTAAGCATAAACACAGTTTTGCCACATCCTGTAGGTCCAGATATAATACATGTGGATGGGCTCGTGAATCTGAATTTTTCTACAGAGTCCATTTCTAACACGTCACACTCCTAAGTGGGTCATTTACAAAATATTACAAATTTTGAGTGCTGTTCCTTATATTTTGCTTTCTTCTCCCACAGAACCGTGAATGACGATGAGGTAGAGCACCCCATCATTGACATTACGGATGACCTCGACGACAGTGTAGTTGTGATCTCCTCCCCTGCCAACGAACCCTCACCAGCGATACCGGTAGCACGTCCAAAGCGGAGGTATGAGAACCCCACGTCAGGTATAAAGCGCCCGAAATACGCGCCTGTTGCACCAGTAATAGGTCCCCAACCCTCAACCTCTTACGCAACAAGCCCCCCAGCAGCACCTCCCGCTAATATATCCCTTATTCATCCGCCGCCCCCCGTTCTGTTAAGTCTACAATAATAGATCCCCAACCCTCAACCTCCTACTCAACATGCCCCCCAGCAGCACCTTCCGTTAATATATCCACTAATTCATCCGTCACAGTTGCCCCCCGTTCTGCTGAGGATGATATAACGATCGAATTGGTGCGATCCGCAGCCCCCACCCCAGCCTTGACTAGAAATCGGTATAGAGTCAGGGTCGACCCTAGAGCCATGTATAGCAATGGAATTGAGCGCGGGCTACGCCGGGTTGTACAGCGTATTATAGAGTTTGCTCTTCAGAATCGCGACGAGCGTGAAGTCAGGACGTGTCTGTCCTTTGGATTCGGGTCAGATGACGGTGATGTAGACGATTATTGGGTGATAGTGCCATTTAGACGTTTGGCGGCTGAAGATGTGGAATATATATTAGGACGTATAATGCAAGCCGCCCAAAGTAGTATAGCCTTTAATATGGACAACTTCACGGTAAATATTAATCGTGTATTCCGTGTTGCGGGTCATAGTGCCATACCGTATACTCTTAACTTCAATTCTCCGATTATTTACCGAAAGCATATAAACGTCGATCGTGGTTGCGGCTTTATAGCAGTACTCTTAGCACGTATGTTTACTGTACAAAATACACATTACACAGGCCACAAAAATTTGGTTGCCTACGGTCGTGGCGCGTGCCCGTAAACTAGCTGTAGACTGTGAACTTGAATTTGACTGTAATATGGGTCCTGAAGAGTTGAGAAGGGTAGAACAGGAAATGAATGTTCGTATAGTTGTATTTGGGCTGGATGATCGTCGTAGGACTGTGTATGTTTTTAAAAGCTGTGTGAGAGATCGTACAAGACCCCTACTTATTTTAGGATTGTCAGGGGACAACGTATCTCCCCATCCGTAATATAAGGTGGCTTTACGCGAGTTATGACAAAAGTCGAAAATATGGGAGACATCATGATTTGTGTAAGGGGTGCCTCGAGTTTGCGGATGATATTGTGCGACATTGTAAAGAATGTCACATGCTATGTGAGCAGTGTAAAAGCACCAAATGTGAAAGCCGTGTAGTTGACGCTGAGAAGAGAGACTGTGATGTGTGTAGACGCACATTTTTCAATAATAGCTGTTTTGATTTCCATAAATCAATTGGCACGTGCAGGAAAATGAGAATCTGTGAATGTGGTATGTTTCACACAATGGATAATTGGGGAAAATTTAAGCACAAGTGTGACGTAATTCACTGTCCTACATGCCAGGAGGAATATAAGGCGGATGGAGTAAAGCATATATGTTATATGAAAGATGCTAAGCCTAAAAATAACCCTTGTGTAACTGTGTACTACGATATCGAAACATATACGAACGCTGAAACCAAAGAGGTAATTCCACATTTACTTGTGAGCCAGACCATCTGTGATGAGTGTATGGGTATCGAATGTGACGAGTGCCCCAAATGCGGTAAACGGACAAACGTTTTTAAAACGAATGTCCGCGATAGTCCTGTGAAACTATTTGTGTCCTATATTGTCAAGTTATCCGACAAGTTCAAAAAAATGACTGTGTATATTCTCGCCCATAACGGGGCAAAGTTTGATACGCAGTTCCTTTATAAGGAGTTGCTTGAACACGAATCCTCTGAGATATTTACAGGTGATCCATTGAAAAGAGGCAACAAATTAATACAGATGCAAATAAGAGGAATGTACAATTTAAAGACACTTTATTATTCACACCTTGTAAATTAGCAAAGCTACCCAAGGTGATGGGAGTAGCAGCTGAAGTTTCCAAAGGATACTTCCCTTACACTTTCCTCACCAGCGAGACTTTAAACTACGTAGGCCCACCACCGCCCAAACATTATTTTGACTGTATGGATGAACGTGAAGACTTTGATCGATACTACAACAGTTTTAATGAAAGTAACCCTTATAATATAGCTGATGAATGTGAGCGTTATTGCGTGAACGATGTGCGCGTGCTTAGAGTGTTTCCAGGCCTTTAGAAGGATGTACATAGCCCGTTTCAAATGCGATCCACTGCAAGTCGCAACCACCATCGCATCATTATGTTTTACGGTGTTCAAGAATAACTTCGTGTCTAAAGACACCTTAGCCATTATTCACCGAAACAACCCCCGCAGTTACGGACACAAGGCTATTTACTGGCTCATACACCTACAGCAACAGAGAGGTAGGTGTATACATAAAGCACGCCCGCAACACGGGTGAAGTACCCATTAAGATTAATGGACGTGTTTTTTGGGTTGATGGGTTAAGTGAAAACCGTGTCACTGGTGTGAAGACTGTGTATTCCTTTAACGGTTGCTGGTGGCATGGATGCCCCCGTCCTGAGTGCGGAATCGCCGGATATCCACGGTAGGTCTCCTGCCGACTGTCTTGCATCGATCCGCACCCGCGATCAACTTATAGGATCACAGTTCACTCACAGTCTTGTGGGAGCATGAATATGATGCACGGATGGAGACAGACGAGGTGTACCGTGAGGAAATAAACACTATCAAGCGTTCAATGGTGCTGGATCCTCTCAAATGTGGTGATAGCTTGTTTGGAGGACGTACAAATCCATTCAGACTATACTTTCCACCTACGGAGGGCGTGAAGCTCAATTACTACGATTTCTGTTCTTTATACCCATACGTGATGAAGAACAATCCGTACCCCGTGGGCGCTCCTGAGAAACTGGTGGGACCTAGCCTACCCTCCATCAATGAATTTTCAAAAAATTTGAATGATCGTTACTTTGGGCTCTCTTTCGTAGACGTACTCCCCCCACGCAATTTATGGATGCCGATCTTACCTGTCGTTATCGACGACAAGCTCATGTTTCCCCTGTGCGTGAAGTGCGCGGAAGAGGATAACGGCGAATGTAACCATATACCCCACCAGCGTAAGATCAGAGGCGTATATACAAGTCCTGAGCTGGCCCTAGCCGTACGCCATGGTTTAGAATACTGAAGATACATGAGGTGTGGAGGTTTCAGAAGCTACCCAACCTTTTCACACCAGATATAAATGCCTTTTTGAAGGATAATGTTGAGGCATCAGGGTATCCGTGAGGAGTTGATACCGAAGATGAAAAGTCTGCCTATATTCAACGTTACCGCGACCGCGAAGGTATACAACTTGATCGTGCCCAAATTGTAAAGAATCCTGGCAAGCGCTTTAGTGCAAAGTTGTGTCTAAACAGTCTATGGGGAAAATTTGCGCAGAATACCGGCAGAGGGAGCATTCATTTGGCACAAAGTTATAGCGATGTCTGGGATTATGCCAATGCTCCCGATAAAGAGGTCATGGAGATCGTGAATGTAGGTAACACTTACATAATAAAGTACAACAACACTGAATTTGCCACAGATACCTCAAGGGTTACAAACATACCTGTGGCCAGCTTCACAACAGCCTACGCCGTATAAAACTTTGGGGTCTATTGCATTCTCTTGGGCGGAGAGTATTGTATGCCGATACAGATAGCGTGATATTCACAGAGAGGGAGGGTGAATACATGCCCGCTATTGGAGAGTTCCTCGGCGAGCTCACTGATGAGATCAAGGATGAGTATGGGGACAACGCATACGCCCTCTTTTGTCTCAACAGGACCTAAGACTTATGGGGTACGGGTCAGGGTGGGGGCGGAAATGAAATATATCGTGAAGGCAAAGGGTATTACGCTCAACCATGCGAATCGACGGGTTGTTAACTTTGAATCGTTGAAGGATCTAGTATGTTTGGACGATGATGAGGGCGAACAACCTCCCCAACTAATTGTAGGCACCCACAATTTTCGGGCGCAGAAGCTGGGGGGCGTGAAGGAACTTAGGGGTACGAAGGTGTGCCGTAACACCTATAGGAAACGTTACCAGTTACCTGTTACCTATGATACCGTACCCTTTGGATACCATAACGTATGATGCTTCTATTGTTAACTCACACGTATTTGTCTTGTATATAATCGTATCTATTGATTTATTACACGTATTTGTAAATATATATATATAACTTGAATATTTCGTTTATTAAATCGTATTTGTAAAGTATCTATTGATTTATTACACGTATTTGTAAATATATATATAACTTGAATATCTCGTTTATTAAATCGTATTTGTAAATATATATAACTTGAATATCTCGTTTATTAAATAAATCATGTTTCAATTAGCGTTTCACTTTCTCCTTTGTGTGTGTGTGTGTGTGTGTGTGTGTGTGTGTGTGTGTGTGTGAGCAGGTGAAAGTTCTAAGCTCCGCCCACTGTAAGACCGTGAGTCATGCTACTATCTGGGAGTCCCTGCGTGGTCAGTCGACTGCAGTAAGCCCGAGAGATCAGACGTGTATTCAAATCAGACGTGTATTCAAATGGCTACCTTTAATATTGCTTGTACAACGTTTATGAAATGGTATTCAGCAAAGTGTCAGGATGTGGTGGATACCGAAAAACTTCCTATTCCTCCCTCCTATACCTCTTTTAAAAACACATTGGATTGTGCGAAGTTCCAAGATGTACAAATACTCTACGGATGTTCTGGTGAGACCGTTGAAGGCTTTCGTTGCACAGACGATGTGCTGAAGTATACTGCAGAGCTAAACTTTATAGTCTCACATACACCGTGAAGTAAAAGAAACAACGCGTGCAGAAGAGAAGCAGCAGGTATGGATAATGAGTCTTGCGGATGGGTGGTGTGACAAGCGGTATTACGTCATGCTACACCATGTCGATTACTCATACCCTACGACTGAAAATGTGAATCTCGTGATCATGGACAATCTTAAGTATTTTTATCACTATATTAACGTATATCATGATGAGGTTCGTAGTGAGGTTGTGGCTAGTGCCCTGCGTGAGTTTTTAACAGACTTTAGAGACGAGTATCGTTTGATGGGCAGAAAGGAAAAATATGAGCATATGTTCCTCTCAAATAGTGCGCCGGAGTGTGAAGATGTTTAGTAAAACATAAAATGTTCCTAGTTCTTATCCTGAGGTAAAATGTCTGGTGCGTAGGCTGGTAGTGATGAAATTAATTCTTGTACCGGAAAAACAAATATGTACAACTCGGTACGACTCGCGGATCATACGAACAAGCCCATTCACGTATCATCGAGTCAGCCGCCCGTCGAACCGTTCCTGCCTACCTGTGTGCCTCACACGGCTCATAGTTATCTCAGAGCTTGAACCGAGTGGACGTGCGCTCCTCGAATACGATGGAACTTCCTTTGAGCAGCATTCTCAACGCCTCGTACGATGTGTCCGTGACGAAATCGTTGCGCGTGTTCAGGCGTAATTCCGGTACCATTAGCTATGTACTGGAAACGGAATGTAGACAAACAAACAAACGGGTTTATTTAAGTGTCGAGGAGATGAATAGAATCTTCGTGATAGTTGAGAAGTGGAGTGAAGATCGTTATAAAATACCTGCTAACGTAGGTACAAGAAGAGAGCAGATTAGTGACGCACCCTCATACGCCGTTGTGTGTACGTTGTGTATAAATAACGATCGGCCGTGCATTGATATACGGCTGATGTGGAAGAATGCTTCTGATAATAACGCTCTTGTTCCTACGCGAAACCGTTCCATCCTCGACAGAATGTTTGAAATCGTCGGATTCCGCAAGCTGAAACCTATATTAGACGCGCGTGTTACGGACATGCTTTATTTTGATACAGTACTTGAATACGCATACACCGCTCTGCTCGATGGGTTTACCGAGTGTAGGGCTGGTGAGAATGGTCTAGTGCTGGACGTTTATTTAAAAAGTTTAGACTCTTTGAAATACCATGAACTTTGGTACAAAGCAATTGATCGGTACAAGGCTGAGCTCACCTACACCGTTCACCCTGAAGAACTATTTCTTTATATAACGCGCAGTTGTCGTAACGATTTAGAAGATTATTTCAATTGCCGCTATGTTGAGTTCACGATTGAAAAGATCGAGTCGGTAGAAATAAACCCTCGATTGGAAAAGCGTGTTTATAAACTTGTGTTTAATAATGTAGCTAACGATGAACTCTTTGTGCGTGCTTTTGATTGTATTCTAGACGTATTTAAAGATGACTTACCAGCCGGTTGTAAAGTTTCCCTATACTTTAAGCGGTGAAATATTATTAAGCCGCATATACTGCGTAATGCAGAGCAATAATGATGTAATTGTAAACTCGATTAAGACCGAGTTTAGTAGTTTGAAAAAAAAGTGAAATGTATTTATATATTTTGCGTGATATTTCTCCTGTACTGTTATGATTATATGCATATTTCTATTATTATTGAAATGTATTTATATATTTTGCGTGATATTTCTCCTGTACTGTTATGATTATATACATATTTCTATTATTGAAATGTATTTATATATTTTGCGTGATATTTCCCCTGTACTGTTATGATCATATGCATATTTCTATTATTATTGAAATGTATATTTATTTTCTATATATTTATAATAAAAAGAATGATGCAATGTTGTTTTACTTAATTCTAATTGTTACGCCTTCTAAACCTACTACCGGTATTCTAAATGTATACAATGGTATCGCTAAAAAGTGGTATCTGGCAACTGAATACATGGCACGAAATCTTTTAATTGGAGACAACTCACCATAATAATGCTAAAAAGTGGTATCTGGCAACTCAAGCCATTTACGTCTTCTAAGCCAACTGGCTGATTAGGAGTCTATAATAATGTATACAATGGTATCGCTAAAAAGCAGTATCTGGCAATAATAATGCTAAAAAGTGGTATCTGGCAACTCAAGCCAATTACGTCTTCTAAGCCAACTGGATGATTAGGAGTCTATAATAATGTATACAATGGTATCGCTAAAAAGTGGTATCTGGCAACTCTAGCCATTTACGCCTTCTAAGCAAACTGGCTGATTAGGAGTCTATAATAATGTATACAATGGTATCTGGCAACTCAGTCTTCGATTAGAATTAAATATATAGCGAATACATGGCGCTATCTGGCAACTCAAGCCATTTACGCCTTCTAAGCCAACTGGCTGATTAGGAGCCTATAAAACAACGCCTACTCGGCTGAAGTCTTAATATGCACTTGGCTCCTGCCAGGTGAACACCTCTCCTCTTTTCTCTCCTTTCTGGCCCTTTGGGGGGAATAGCTTGGGGGAGAACTCCACCTCCAAGTTGCATGCCCCTTGCAACCCCGGTTGGCAACAAAGGGCCCTTTGGGGTATTTTTTTTCTTTAACACCCCCACCCCCCTTTGCAACAACCCCCACCCCCTTTGCAACATTACGTAATCACTTGCAACATTCTTGCACTCTACCTTTTCGGCTATACTACTACAGTATATATATATACAGTATATATATATATATATATATATATATATAATATAATATATATATATATATATATGTTAAACACAGACCGTGCATGGAACAAGGAACTCTTCTGGGAAAATAAATCCACTATAGTCCGAATAAGTAATGGTAAATGACAAATACCATAGTTTTTTCTTTTTCATGATTTTTACCCGACGTGGGCAACGGGTCTCTCGCAAGAGATCCCATAAATATAGCTTCCCTCACCAGCTATCTGCAAAGCAGACAGGATCCAGCTTTGGGACATGGATCTAGGGTTTAAAGCAAGCCTAGATCCCTACATTCAGAACCTCTATATAAGTAAAAGACTCGTTGCATTCACGTCGTGTTGAATAAATCAAAGAAAAAGGGGGTAACTATTGTATTTTTAGCCAAAAAAACAAACTTAAACCTCAACCGGGACATTGAGCGTCCACTTTTCAAGGCACGAAACACGTCCGTTTAGTATACACAAACTCAGAATGGTTCCCTGAGAACATTATATGTTAAACCAGACCGTGCATGGAACAGGAACTCTTCTGGGAAAATTAAATCCACTATAGTCCGAATAAGTAATGGTAAATGACAAATACCATAGTTTTTTTTCTTTTTCATGATTTTAGCCCGACGTGGGCAACGGGTCTCTCGCAAAGAGATCCCATAATATAGCTTCCCTCACCAGCTATCTGCAAAGCAGACAGGATCCAGCTTTGGGACATGGATCTAGGGTTTAAAGCAAGCCTAGATCCCTACATTCAGAACCTCTATATAAGTAAAAGACTCGTTGCATTCACGTCGTGTTGAATAAATCAAAGAAAAAGGGGGTAACTATTGTATTTTTAGCCAAAAAAACAAAACTTAAACCTCAACCGGGACATTGAGCGTCCACTTTTCAGGCACGAAACACGTCCGTTTAGTTATACACAAACTCAGAATGGTTCCCTGAGAACATTATATGTTTAAACACAGACCGTGCATGGAACAAGGAACTCTTCTGGGAAAATTAAATCCACTATAGTCCGAATAAGTAATGGTAAATGACAAATACCATAGTTTTTTTCTTTTTTCATGATTTTAGCCCGACGTGGGCAACGGGTCTCTCGCAAAGAGATCCCATAAATATAGCTTCCCTCACCAGCTATCTGCAAAGCAGACAGGATCCAGCTTTGGGACATGGATCTAGGGTTTAAAGCAAGCCTAGATCCCTACATTCAGAACCTCTATATAAGTAAAAGACTCGTTGCATTCACGTCGTGTTGAATAAATCAAAGAAAAAGGGGGTAACTATTGTATTTTTAGCCAAAAAAAACAAAACTTAAACCTCAACCGGGACATTGAGCGTCCACTTTTCAAGGCACGAAACACGTCCGTTTAGTATATGGTATTTGTCATTTACCATTACTTATTCGGACTATAGTGGATTTAATTTTCCCAGAAGAGTTCCTTGTTCCATGCCACGGTCTGTGTTTAACATATAATGTTCTCAGGGAACCATTCTGAGTTTGTGTATACTAAACGGACGTGTTTCGTGCCTTGAAAAGTGGACGCTCAATGTCCCGGTTGAGGTTTAAGTTTTGTTTTTTTTGGCTAAAAATACAATAGTTTACCCCTTTTTCTTTGATTTATTCAACACGACGTGAATGCAACGAGTCTTTTACTTATATAGAGGTTCTGAATGTAGGGATCTAGGCTTGCTTTAAACCCTAGATCCATGTCCCAAAGCTGGATCCTGTCTGCTTTGCAGATAGCTGGTGAGGGAAGCTATATTTATGGGATCTCTTTGCGAGAGACCCGTTGCCCACGTCGGGCTAAAATCATGAAAAAGAAAAAACTATGGTATTTTGTCATTTACCATTACTTATTCGGACTATAGTGGATTTAATTTTCCCAGAGAGTTCCTTGTTCCATGCACGGTCTGTGTTTAACATATAATGTTCTCAGGGAACCATTCTGAGTTTGTGTATATATATATATATATATATATATATATATCAGGGCTCGAACTACATAATTATCATTATGAAAATATATCCATACACTCGTACACTGATAGGTATTGTTTTAATTTATTTAATTTATTTTTAGTTATTGTTTATTTATTTTAGTTTATTATTTTTAATCGTGATCAGTTAGGGCAGTCAAAAGTTGACCGAAAAAATTAAGAAAGTTGACCTTACGAATTGAAAAAATTGACTTATAAAGTTGCCTTTACTTTCAATAATAAAAACGATACTTTAATTACTTATTCTTGCTCTTCTACATCAGTTGACCGATTGTGGTAAATTATGAAGTATTTGCCAACATTTTCTGGCAAAAAATTGCCAGAATGTTCGTGCATTAACATTTCCAAGAAGAACATCGCACCTGATTAAATATGTTTTCTTGGGAACATCAATAGATCCAGCAAGTATGTTCAAATATTTTGAGCCCCTTACTTCACTTTCATCAACAATTAGGAAAACTAATTTACCCTCTAGCAAATGTTTTATTCTACTTAACTCGCTTTCTGCCTGTTTCATCGCTATTGATCTGCAAGTTGACACGCAAGGCACTGCTACACCTAATTGAGAGAACAATTATTTCACATGAGGGTTGCTCAACTTATGAAGAGGTATGTTGGCTGACAGAAATGTAGTCACAAGTTTTTCCGAAAAATCTGAAGACTTGTACTTTAAAAGGGTTTGCGTCTTTTCATTTCCCACATTTTGGTCTATACCACGCTGGTGCTTTTGGGTAGAGCGATGTTTATCCACAAAAAAGGATTTGTCATGCTTGACCACAACACAACAAATCTGACAGTATAGCTCATTTTTTCCTGAACAAATGAATTCATTAGGATATTTTGCAATTATAGCGCGCACTTTAGCAATAGAACTAACTGCAACTTTTGGCATTTTAAATATCTGAAATCAAAAGAAATCGAAATCAGTGGAATCACAAATCAGAAAAAATCACAAATCAAAAATGGTAACCAGTAACCACAATACATACAACACAACCACATCCAAAACCAGAACGGACATAACTGAATAAGACAAATACGAGCAGCGAAGTTGCCAGTTAACCAAAAAGATGCCAATTTTTAGTTATTTTAATTATTTATTCCAAAAAATTGACTTTATTTACCTCATTGCTATTTTTTGACCTAACAGGTAAAAGTTGACTTTTGGTTGACCTATTAACTTTGGTAATATACCCCCTACAGGTGTTTTTATTGCATTTTCAGTCGTTTCAGCGAAAAGTGCCCCATAGGAAACAATTTGACTTTATTGACTTTTGACCGCCCTAGTGATCACACAAGCAGAGCGGATATTTCGTGACTAATGAGAACCCCCACCGAGATTTCCCTATCAAGGCTAATAATTAAGCTGAAAGTGAGCAATTACCGTAGCATATTCGTTGCACATCTGCTCTCTCACGGCAGAAGGAGAGGAACACTTATTTCGAGCAAACTATTCGCTCGATGATCCGAAGCATAAAATTTTTATTAATGAATTGTTTTAATGCCGTAAAACTCTTCCGGAAACTGTTGTTTATTTGTTTAAAGGGCGCGCTTGCGTACACGCGCAATTTCATCAATGATATAACGTCATGATGACAATAGCATATCGAGTTACTCACTCTACCCTATAATTTTATTTTAATTAGAATAGAGTTTTGTAGTTGTACTATCGCCGATACTCCACGAATGCCATAACATAAAACTTCACAAAACGCTACAATACGCAGACATCTTTAAACATAAAGTTCTGTGGAACGTGAAACTGATTATTATATACCGGATAATATAATCACCACAAATTTTTATATATATATTATATATATAATATATATATATATATATATATATATATATATATGAGGTGCAAACCCACAAGAAAAAAAATTATTCCAAGGTCTTTCATGTATTCAGCAACACACCTCGTCAGCGAATTCCCTGACGAGGTGGGTGTATTGTTGAATACACGAAAGACCTTGGAATAATTTTTTCTTTTTCCTTGTGGGCTTGCACCATTCATTCATTTCACGTGTTTGAGTGTGGAATTCATCCCATATATATATATATATATATATATATATATATATATATATATATATATATATATATATATATATATATATATAAAATCATCGATGCATTCACAGTTTAAGTGGAAGTATGAAGAGTCAAACATCTTTTTACGCAGAGCACGATTCCGCCCATACGTCCATTTCAGAGTACGAGCAGCTCACAGCAGCACTGTCAAGCAAATAGGGGTCAAAGTATTGACGAAGCTTTTGTACGTGGCTCATCACCACTGAAAGCAACAATGCTCCCTGTCAGTCAGTCCCAAGAACATCCGTAAACATATTCAATTGATCGCAATTTTCATTAGTTTGTACTGTAGACATCCCCACTTATTATCAGTCCTGGTGCATGATTCCTCAGGAGCAAGATGCGCCGAAAATTTGTGTTTCTTCCCCAAGGCAGCACAAATTTACCTGCATCAACCACAGTCACATTCGTACAACCTTAGGCTTGCTTTACACAAACTGGGGCAAAAACCATAACTAGCCACAATCGCAAACATTGCAGCGAACAGAGAGAGACTGAAGACAATCAGTAAGAGGCGGGGAATTGATGAGACGAAAAGCCTTTGATTCCACCCGGTCAAGTACGGCTGTGTGGGTTTAACCACCCGACACATGAGAAGCATACTTCATACAGGGGCGAACAAGACCCTTGCTTGTACAGAGACAGCAACTGAGTGGGGGTGAAGAAACCGCGGAGGCAGTACAGCTGTTTAGAAGCTGTTTTAGAAAGAGAGTATATATGTGATCTTTCCAGGAAAGATCACGAGAAAAGGAAACGCCAAGAATGTTAAGAGAAGAGGAAGGATTGAGTTATGTGTTGTTGAAGGTAAGGGGATAGTCGTGTGGAAGATTGTGACGAGTAGACAGATGCAGGAACTGAGTTTTTGACGCATTGAAAGCCACAAGGTTTTCTCCGCCCCAATCAGAGATAGCAGAAAGATCAGAGGTCAGGTGTCCCATAGCCGTCTTACGCGAATCAAGAAGTGACTGCTGTGAGGGACGCTTTGGGAAGCGGGTGGATAAGTGAAGAGTGGAATCATCGGCATAGGAGTGAATAGGACATGAAGCGCGAATTAAAAGATCATTAGTAAACAAAAGGAAAAGAGTGGGTGACAGGACAAAAAAAACCCTGATGAACACCACTGTTGATAGCTTTAGGAGAAGAACAGTGGCCATCTACAACCGCAACTATAGATCTGCCAGAAAGGAAATTAGAGATGAAGCACAGATAGAAGGATTGAAACCAAAGGAGGGCAGTTAGGAAATTAAAGATTTGTATCAGACTCCATCAAAAGCTTGTGATATGTCTCGCGCAATAGCAAACTTTTCACCGAAATTCCGAAAGTAGGATGACTAAGAGTGAGAGATATGCAAGAAGATCGCCAGTAGAGCGTCCGTTGCGGAACTATACTGACGATCTGAAAGAAGATTGTGAGAAGAAAGGTTTTTAAGAATCTCACTATTAAGGATAGATTCAAAAACTTCAGAAAGGCAAGAAATCAAAGTAATTGGACGATCGTTGGCGGGTTGAGAGCGGTCACCCTTCTTTGGGACAGGCTGAATGAAAGCGACCTTCCAACAGGAAGGAAAAGAACCAATGAGTGATAAAGACGGAGTTTGCCTTGGCAGGGTGTCAGCACAGAAGCACAGATTTTAAGAACAATAGAAGGAACACCATGAGGAATATACGCCTTCCTAGAGTTGAGCTCAGATAGGGCAGAAAAAACGTCTTTTGAAGAGATTTTAATTTCAGACATAATAAAGTCAGAGGGGGAAGGGGATGGAGGAACAGCACCGGAATCGTTCAGTGTTGAACTGTAAGCGAAAGTTTGAGCGAAGAGTTCATCTTTGTCAGAAGAGACGGCAGCTGAGCCGTTTGAATGGAAAAGAGGAGGGAAAGAAGAGGAAGTAAAATTGTTGAAGAGGTTCTTAGCTAGATGTCAGAAAGAGCGAGACGAATTAGAATTGGATAGATTTATTTTCACATTTTTGTCTGATGAAAGGAATTTTTTTGCTTGTCAAAGAACAGGTTTTTGCACGATTCCGAGCGCAAATATAAGCTGAGCGAGAGTCAGGAGTTACATAGCAACGGTACCTTCTGAAAGCCTCCTCTCTGTTGCGGATAGCATTAGAGCACGTTAAACCAAGGGTTTTTGAATTAGTAGCAGGAATAGAATATGAAATGTACGCCTCCATGCCCGAGAATCACTTCCGTGATGCGCGCAGCACACTCGGAGGGGCCCCGGCCACGGAAGCAGTAATCATTCCATGTGAAATCACAGAAGTACTACCTAAGGACCACCCAATCAGCGCCGCCGAAGGTGCCAAAGGCGCCTCCTCTTGGGAGGATCCAAAAGCCGAATATATATATATATATATATATATACACACACACACACACGAGGGTGGACTGAGTAGTATTACCGCAAAAATGCCGAGTGCAATGCAACTGCATGCAATATTGTAACTTGCAACATGAGAGTGTTTACACACGAAAGTGTATAAAGTATCAGTGAATCCGTGCATATAATTTATAAAGTGAAATTCATTAAAATTAAGAAAGTGCAATACAGTTTACATAAATTATCACCAGTTTTAACGTATATATTCAAAACGAAATACGGTTGGCATTCGAGAAAGTTGAAACAAGGCAGGAAAAAGGTCATAAAACGCAAAGGTCAGAAAACCCTCGACCATCGAAAGGAAAGAAATAGAAATAAAAATAAATAAATAAAGAAAGAATTTGTGTGGATATTTCTTTTTACGATAATTAAGGAATAGCATGGCTCTGGGTCCAAATTCTCACTTAATCCGTAATTTGTGTAATCTGGAAACAACGGAAAACGCGGCGATTAGATGTGATTTCTGTCAACGACTTCATGACTTTATCTGCATGAATTGGAATGATAGGGAAATAACTCTTGTCTCGAACGCGAAACACGTCGTGGGGATCAAATTTCTATGTAGCGCATGTACACAGACGGTAAATTCACTTGCGGTCTTTAAAGAAATGGAGATAGCAGACTCGACTGTTACAGAAAAGAATGAAATAATGGGGACACAAGGGTCCGGAATTGTCCCAACGAAAAACCGGGTGGAAGAGAGAGAGGACGAAATAACGAATAACAACATAAGAACGAACAACAATTTAATAACGAATAACAATATAAACAATGTAATACGGAGGGAAGACATAGATGAAAGAAAAGAAATAAGTAAAAGTTGCGAAGTAGTCAAACTGTCCAATGAGCGAAATGATAAAAAGATAACAACTAAAAACGTAGAAAATAAACAGCCAAAGAAAAATAATGATAATACCAAAATTAAGAACTTCGAAAATAATGAGAAAACAAGAAGTAGAAGCGTAGGAAATATCGTATGTAAATACTACGCGAAAGGGAACTGCAAATATCGGGATGGGCAATGCATATATGCACATCCCACATTATGCAACACGCATTACACAAGGGGATACTGCAAATTTGATAAGAAATGCAAGTTTCACCATCTTACGGTCTGCAACACCTATGCAAGATATGGGAGTTGCAAATACGGAAAAAAATGCCGTTACCACTACCCTCAAAGGAAAGCAACGAGTGAAAAGGAAAAACGAACATCAAAGAAGAGTGCCAATTTTTTAGACGCAGCCAACACAATTCAGCTGCTAAATACTATCCAGCAATTACAAAACCAGCTGACAAATATAGGAATCCGAGAGCCGGACAGAAGGCACGCACAAAGGCACTTCATGCTTATCGGGACAACAGGTACCGACAAAGATAAAAAGAGGTAAATTCTCGGAGGACCACAAGGCAACGAAACCGGCACCCACATTGGAAAACAAATCGGAACCACCTGTATGCGAAAACGAGAGAGAAAAAATAAAAATAATTCTAGCCAACATTCAGGTCCTTAAATCAAACCATTCCCCGAACAAAGTTTTATACCTGAAAGGATTCATGCAAGAAGCCGGAGCAGACTTTGCATGCCTCACGGAAACTCATCGAAAGGACTGCCAGGCGAACTGTGAAAATTGTGAGTCCTGTATTGACAAAAAAGGAAATACAAATTGACAACTATAACATCCTCCGAGCCGACAGAACAGTGAGACGTAAAGGAGGATGTGATATTTACACACGCGAAAGGTATATGGCAGAAATGACTATAGGTACCTCAAACAGCTACGTAGAATGTGTAGCAGCAAAAGTTGAAAAATTAAATATGGTACTAATTGTAATGTACAGACCCCCAAACACACCAACCTCAAAATTTTCAGATTCCATCACAGAGGTAAGAAACTGGGTAAAACATCTACACTCTCCAACCCCAAATATTTTTCTCTGTGGTGATTTTAATTTCCCATTCATGAAATATAAGAGGATAGGAAAAAATATATGTATACACCAGGACAAGGGGGGCACACGAGAAGACCAGGAGCAGGTAAAACTGCTACTAGCTCTAGCTGATGAATTTATGTTAATGCAAGAAATAACAGAAAACACAAGAAAAAACAAATGCCTAGATTTGGTATTCACAAACAACAGTAATCTAATTGATAATGTAGAAATATCCCCAACTATGATATCGGACCACAACATCATTGAAATAACTAATACAAAGGCAACAGGAAAGGAAAGAACACGCACAACAGAAAGAAACAAATTCGAAATTTTTAATTTTCACTCCAAAGCTATAAACTGGGAAGATGTTACATCTAGCATGGAAGTAATAGATTGGAAAAACCATTTTCGAGGGCAAGACAACGGAAGAGCTGCTAATGACGTTAGAGGAGAAGACGTTAGAAACTGGAAAAACATGTCCCAAAAATACAACAAAGAGGAAAGAGAAGCAGGTTCGAAAGAGAAAAAGAGTGACTGCAAAATTAAGTAACTGTAAAGACAACATCAGAAAAATATTAAATGATAAACTGCAAAGTATCGATAACATCATACAGGAACTAATTGAGAAGCATACAGAAAAAGAAGAAGACGACGCTATGAAAGCGATAAAGGCTAACTCAAAGTACTTCTATAATTTCGTAAAAAGAAAGTCGAAAGACCATGCGACTATCGGACCTTTAAAAAATGAGAACAGTGATTTATCTGATGATCTGACAGAAGTATTTGAAATATTAAGAGCTCAGTACGAATCATTTTTCAGTATCCCAAAAACTGACAAATTGATATGCGATAGAAATGCGTTCTTTGAAGAAGAACTACAAGAGGACGGATGATATTACACAAGCCATAGGGAAACTAAAACCACACTCAGCGGCAGGACCGGATAAATGGAATGCCACACTGATCAAAAACTGCAAGACTGCAATCGCTGAGCCCCTATACTGGATATGGAGACGATCACTAGACACAGGAGAAATACCGGGCATCCTGAAGAGCGCGACCATAGGAGGAGATCGATCCGAGGCCAAAAACTATAGGCCAGTGTCGCTTACATCTCATTCACTAAAATATTTGAAAGAATAGTTAGACAGAAAATCTATGACTTTTTGGAAACTCAGAAAAAATTCAATGATAACCAACATGGGTTTCGGTTAGGCAGATCAGGCCTATCACAACTAATGGAACACTACGACAACATTATTGATGCAATTGAAAGTAATGGAAACTATGGTGTACTATACACAGACTTTGATAAAGCGTTTGACAAGTGTGACCATGGAATCATAATACATAAACTGAAATATCGGTTGTAACATAAATTCTGCTCGATTAGAAAACGGACGATAGATAATAGAATGACCTCAAGATAATGTGAAATAGTTTTAGAAATCTTGCAAAATACACGCGGCGACATGTTCGCACATGTTTTATCACGATACAGAATGATACAGAATGACTTAGGCTAGTGTAGGATTAGGCTAATGAATATTTTCTCTGGTGTTTTTTATACAGTTACAACGCCACCCCTACGATATTACAGTAATTGAAAAAACATGGAGCCCACGAAAGAGCATATTCGACATGTGATGCTGTATGAGTTCCATAAAGGATCTAACGCTAGTGAATCCGCAAAAAAACATTCAAAGGGTTTATGGAAATGATGTGAGCGAATGGATGTGTAGGAGATGGTTTGAAAAGTTCAGAAATGGAGACTTCAGTCTGAAAGATTATCAACGAACAGGACGACCAAATGAGTGAGATGAAGAGTTGCTGAAAGCAACAGTGGAGGAAAACTCAACGGTAACTGTAAGAGAACTTGGCCTGCAACTCGGCGTTAGCCATATGACCAAGCATCATCGTTTGAAACTGTTAGGAAAATTAGTGAAGGTTGGAAAATGGGTTCCGCATGATTTGTCACAAGCGAATCTTCAACATCGAATCGATATTTGCACATCACTGCATTCTTGGCAACTGCAGGCACCATTTTTGAATCGGATCGTCACTGGGGACGACATCAGTGGCTTAGCCGTGAAACAAAGCCTGAACCTCAGCCAAGGAATGGACCCCATCCAAAGAAAATTTTGCTATGCGTTTGGTGGGATATGCAAGGAATTATTCATTTTGAGCTTCTGCCAGATAACCAAACAATCACAGCTGAAGTCTACTGCCAACAACTCCAACGACTGAAGATGGCATTACAAGAAAAACGTCTTGCATTAATTAATCGCAGAGGTGTTCTATTCCACCAGGATAACGCGCGCCCTCACACTGTTCGAATCACCACCACCCGTCCTCGTTCAGCAGGGACGGCATGACTGTGTCTTGCAGCATGTTTAGATACATTTCGGCATTCAGATTGATGTCAATGAAAAAAGGGCCAACAATTGTGTTGCCCCATATCCCGCACCACACCATCACTTTTCCAGCGCCTTGCGTCTTTGAGGGTTGTCATCACTCCAATAACGTACGTTTTGACGATTAACCTCTCCATAAACATAAAAGTTGGCTTCATCTGAAAACAGGATGCCAGCCGAGAACTCCGTGTCTTCGTCCACTTTTGTTCTTGCCCATTCACAGAATTCCAGCCGCCTGTCCGGGTCGTCTTCGCTAAGATACTGCAACATTTGCATTTTGTATGGATGCCATCTGTGCTCTTTCATAATGCGGACGATACTCCTTTGGCTGACACCGCATTCTGCAGACATCCGTTGAGTGCTTTTTTGGGGACTCTTTGCGAACGCTGCCAGCACCATGGTCGCTGTGCCTTCATCGGTGGCTGTTCGTGGACGGCCACTTCTCGGTTGGTCTGCAACACTTCCAGTCTTCTTGAACTTCTCAATGAGTTTGGCAACGGTGTCGTGTGTGATGTGCGTGCCGGGGGCGTGTCTCCTGTTAAAATCCTCGCCAACCTTGCGATAGCTTCCTGATCCTGCCAGAAGAATGATCTCTATACGCTCTTCTTGGGACAAAGGCATCTCAGCACATCACCTGCAAAAAAATAAAAAATAAATAATTATTAATTTATCATGACCATTTTGCCTATGTATGGAGACTTTTGACTCACCCTGTGTGTATATATATATATGTGTATATATATATATATTATATATAATATATTATATATATATATATATATATATGATGAATAAAACCACGAAGGGAAAAGAAACACAAAGGGGTGCTCAAGCGCTTTCGTCTAATGACATCCTCAGGAACAGTGAGGATGTCATTAGACAAAAGCGCTTGAGCACCCCTTTGTGTTTCTTTTCCCTTCGTGGTTTTATTCATCATAAATATTTTTCACGTGTCACTTTCGTGAAATAATTTTTCATATATATATATATATATGATATATGTGTGTTAAACACAGACCGTGCATAGAACAAGGAACTCTTCTGGGAAATTACATCCACTATAGTTCGAATAAGTAATGATAAATGACAAATACTATAGTTTTTTTCTTTTTCATGATGGAAAGCCCAACGTGGGCACCGGGTTACTCGCAAAGAGGCCCCAAAATATAGCTTCCCTCACCAGCTATCTGCAAAGCAGATAGGATCCAGCTATGTTTAACATATAAGTTTCTCAGGGGACCATTCTGAGTTTGTGTATATTAAACGGACGTGTTATGTGCCTTGAAAAGTGGACACTCAATGTCCCGGTTGAGGTTTAAGTTTTGTTTTTTGGCTAAAAATACAATAGTTGCCCCTTCTTTGTTGATGTATTCAATCCGACGTGAATGCAACGAGTTTCTTGCGTATATTGAGGTTCTGAATGTAGTAGGCTAGGTATAAGCTGTAAACCCTAGATCCTGTCCCAAAGCTCCCAAACCTCAAACTAAACCCAATTACCATCCAGATAACGCTGGAAAATAAGAAAGGCAGAATGTGTAGTATTCCCAAATTAAAGGCCCGACAAGGGACCTCCTCAAATCTGAAGGAAAATAGCTTGGTTGTCAGGGGGCCAAGGATTTTCAACCAGCTTCCAAAGGACCTCAGAAACATTACAGGGGTCATAGTTGAAGTCTTCAAGAGAAGACTAGATGCCTGGCTCAGGACGGTACCAGATGAGCCGGGTGTACCTGGCTATGTACGGTGGAGAGCGCAAGAGAGCAACTCACTTCTCCACCAAGCCAGGTCTAGAGGCAGGGCCACCAGCTTGACCTTCGTGTGAAGAGAGATCAACACACGGAACCCAAACGATTATATATATATATATATATATATAATACACACAGGCCGTGCATACAATTACACATTGGAAATTAAGAGTGGAAATTCTTTCTTTTAAATCATTGACATTACGGGGTTTTGTTGCATATACCCTATCCTTGACCATACCCCATATTTTCACAAATCAACAATCTGAAACGCAGAAAACATTTCACCATTACAGTGGTAACAGACTTATGAATCACCCGACATATATTATATATATATATATATATATATATATATATATATATATATATATATCAAGCTATTGACTTCTCCTTAGGGAACCGGAGCTTACAGATGAAAGGATCAACACAACGGCAAACATTTTCATTTATTTGTACATCAGACGTTTCGACAAATCTTTTGTCATCATCAGTGAGTTAAGTCTTAAAACCTTAAAACAAAATTGAAAAGTGAAAGTTACATCAATACAATATTAAGACCATTAAAATTAAAACCTTAAAGCAAAATGAAAATTGCATCAATACAAAATTAAAAACATTTAAATTTCATCACTATAAAAACTAAAATTAAATTAAATTTCATCACTATAAAAACTAAAATTAAATTACCTCAATAGGTAAATACACAATGTTTACATCCACCTCCATACTTGGCAAAGTCTAAGGAACACTAGGTGGTCAGAGGATTAGAAAGGGTATATCTGTGAAACACGGTTGGTTGTCAAAAGAGTCGTAATTTGTAGGATGAGCTATTATTATTAAGGGAGGGTTTGTTTCTATAGATGTACAAAGATTCTAAAATTCGGAGTTCTGTAAGGTTATTGGATCTAGTTAAAATTTCAAACTGAGTTTTGTGAAGGGGATGGTCGTTTTCATCACTGTGGTTTCTAATTGCGGATTGTGGAGGGCTACTGAGGGGACGGTTGGTACGGACTGACAAGCCCAAATGTTGAGAAAGGCGCACCTCCAGTTGGAGTTGAGTGCTGCCAATATACGCAGCCTTACAGCTGTCGCACGTGTATTTGTAAACAACATTGGGGCATACAGTTTTGGGGAATTCATCTTTGAACTTTAAAAAATTTGATAATTTAAGTGGGTTGACGAAGGCGAATCTAAAATTTATTTGGGGATAACTAGACTTGAGTAGTTTGGACAATTCACCTCGAATACGCAATGATAAATAACCATAAAAAGGTAATTTAATATATCTGGTTTCTTTTTGTACTGTAGTTACGGGGAGTTTAGTATCAAAAGTGTTATTTAAAAATTTCTTTAATTGGTTATCGAATAGATGAGAAGGGTAGTAATTGTTAATAAAGTACTGTTTTAAAAATTTAAATTCTTCGTTTAACGAAAAGTAATCCGAACAAATACGGTAACTTCTTGTTAATAATGTTACTATAGCACTAATCTTATATTTATAAAACATACAACTTAAATAATTGGTTCCCAAGCCAGTAAAAGTTTGTTTCCGAAATAGTGAAGTATGGAACTTATTATGGGCCCGTTTAACTAAAACATCCAGGAAAGGTAAACTATTATTTGTTTCGTTTTCACACGTGTACTTAATATTACTATGTTGTTTATTAAGATAATCAAGAAAAAGTTTTACGTGTGAAGGATGGTTAAATATTAAGAAAGTGTCATCCACGTATCTTCTGTAATATATGGGTTTAAAACTACTAGGACAATTTTTCAACCAAATTTCTTCGTAATGGCAAAGAAATGCATTTGCTAGTGTTGGGCTTAACGGGGAACCCATAGCTACCCCATCAATTTGGCTGTAAAGGTTGCTATTAAATAAGAAAAGATTATCAAAACACACTATTTCGAGAAGGTTTTTAAATTGAGTCTGAGTGAGGCCATTAATAAGAGTATTATCAGTAGTGAATAACTTATTTAGTATGATATTTAATGTTTCTTTTAACGGGACATTAGTAAACAATGATGAGACATCAAAACTGGCCATAGTAAGAGAATCGGCATGATTGATCTCTTTTATCTCTTTAGCAAAATCAAACGAGTTGTTAATAGAATAATCATTAAAGGTGAGTTTTGAAAGCAAGGGAACGAAGAATTTGGCTAAGTTATAATTGAATGTACCACATGCCGAAAGAATAGGTCTTAGTGGGAAATTTGGCTTGTGGACTTTAGGTAAACCATATAGAATTCCTGGATTAGAACCAGAAGCAAATAAAAAATTGTATGTATTGTCAGCAATAATATTACTATTTTTTAATTTACGCAAACACCTATTAAGTTTATCTTCGAGTTTTAGTAATTTAGACAGAACATTCTCTTTTACCCTTTTAAATTTAGACGTATCCGACAAAATTGTCTCCATTCTATTTATGTAAACTGTTGAATCAATCAGCACTACTCCTTTACCCTTATCCGGTTTTGTAATGATGACAGAGTTATCCTTTTTCAAATTATTAAGAATTTTAAAATCTTGCTTATTAAAGAGGGGAGAAAACACCTTATGGGGTTTAAAATTGTAAAAATTCTTAAAAGAGATGCTCTCCACTTGTTTTACCAAGTTATGAAACGAGAAATTTGGTCGGATCTCACAATTCTTAATATTCATGAGAAGATTTTCAAAGCCAGAGAAAAATTTATAAAAATTTAGTTTATAATGAGGTAGATCAAAATTTAAGCCTAACGACAATATTTCTTTCTCTCTAATACTTAAAACTTTATTAGAGAAATTACAAATAAAATTATCTGGATTATTAAAAAACGACTGAGTGATTCCCAATTTTTCCAATTTGGCAGCATGTATCCTTTTATGTCTGTTGACAGTTTTATCACAGCAAGTTTGAAATTTAGTAACTAAACAATGATAATCAATATAAGACACCCTAGATTTTAGACCAAACAGAGAATTTTTATATTTCAGCTTGAGAAAACTCACTGTTTTAGTTTTCGATTGAAGCTCCAAATTTAATAATTTATGTAGCCATGATTTATATAGTTTGGAGTTATGGAGGCGTTTATTATAAAGTTTAAATCTAAGGAAATTAGGCACAATATTATAACTTTTGCACTTAGACAAGAAACTCTCATCACAGATAGCCTTGTTCAGTTTCAAATAGACTCTTTCACATTGTCTGTAATAGTTCAATGTCGATCGGCCATATCTCTGGGTTAATATCAAAGCTATTGACTTCTCCTTAGGGAACCGGAGCTTACAGATGAAAGAAGGATCAACACAACGGCAAACATTTTCATTTATTTGTACATCAGACGTTTCGACAAATCTTTGTCATCATCAGTGAGTTAAGTCTTAAAACCTTAAAACAAAATTGAAAAGTGAAAGTTACATCAATACAATATTAAGACCATTAAAATTAAAACCTTAAAGCAAAATGAAAATTGCATCAATACAAAATTAAAAACATTTAAATTTCATCACTATAAAAACTAAAATTAAATTAAATTTCATCACTATAAAAACTAAAATTAAATTACCTCAATAGGTAAATACACAATGTTTACATCCACCTCCATACTTGGCAAAGTCTAAGTGAACACTGGGTGGTCAGAGGATTAGGAAGGGTATATCTGTGAAACACGGTTGGTTGTCAAAAGAGTCGTAATTTGTAGGATGAGCTATTATTATTAAGGAGGGTTTGTTTCTATAGATGTACAAAGATTCTAAAATTCGGAGTTCTGTAAGGTTATTGGATCTAGTTAAAATTTCAAACTGAGTTTTGTGAAGGGGATGGTCGTTTTCATCACTGTGGTTTCTAATTGCGGATTGTGGAGGGCTACTGAGGGGACGGTTGGTACGGACTGACAAGCCCAAATGTTGAGAAAGGCGCACCTCCAGTTGGAGTTGAGTGCTGCCAATATACGCAGCCTTACAGCTGTCGCACGTGTATTTGTAAACAACATTGGGGCATACAGTTTTGGGGAATTCATCTTTGAACTTTAAAAAATTTGATAATTTAAGTGGGTTGACGAAGGCGAATCTAAAATTTATTTGGGGATAACTAGACTTGAGTAGTTTGGACAATTCACCTCGAATACGCAATGATAAATAACCAAAAAGGTAATTTAATATATCTGGTTTCTTTTTGTACTGTAGTTACGGGGAGTTTAGTATCAAAAGTGTTATTTAAAAATTTCTTTAATTGGTTATCGAATAGATGAGAAGGGTAGTAATTGTTAATAAAGTACTGTTTTAAAAATTTAAATTCTTCGTTTAACGAAAAGTAATCCGAACAAATACGGTAACTTCTTGTTAATAATGTTACTATAGCACTAATCTTATATTTATAAAACATACAACTTAAATAATTGGTTCCCAAGCCAGTAAAAGTTTGTTTCCGAAATAGTGAAGTATGGAACTTATTATGGGCCCGTTTAACTAAAACATCCAGGAAAGGTAAACTATTATTTGTTTCGTTTTCACACGTGTACTTAATATTACTATGTTGTTTATTAAGATAATCAAGAAAAAGTTTTACGTGTGAAGGATGGTTAAATATTAAGAAAGTGTCATCCACGTATCTTCTGTAATATATGGGTTTAAAACTACTAGGACAATTTTTCAACCAAATTTCTTCGTAATGGCAAAGAAATGCATTTGCTAGTGTTGGGCTTAACGGGGAACCCATAGCTACCCCATCAATTTGGCTGTAAAGGTTGCTATTAAATAAGAAAAGATTATCAAAACACACTATTTCGAGAAGGTTTTTAAATTGAGTCTGAGTGAGGCCATTAATAAGAGTATTATCAGTAGTGAATAACTTATTTAGTATGATATTTAATGTTTCTTTTAACGGGACATTAGTAAACAATGATGAGACATCAAAACTGGCCATAGTTCTAATCCAGGAATTCTATATGGTTTACCTAAAGTCCACAAGCCAAATTTCCCACTAAGACCTATTCTTTCGGCATGTGGTACATTCAATTATAACTTAGCCAAATTCTTCGTTCCCTTGCTTTCAAAACTCACCTTTAATGATTATTCTATTAACAACTCGTTTGATTTTGCTAAAGAGATAAAAGAGATCAATCATGCCGATTCTCTTACTATGGCCAGTTTTGATGTCTCATCATTGTTTACTAATGTCCGTTAAAAGAAACATTAAATATCATACTAAATAAGTTATTCACTACTGATAATACTCTTATTAATGGCCTCACTCAGACTCAATTTAAAAACCTTCTCGAAATAGTGTGTTTTGATAATCTTTTCTTATTTAATAGCAACCTTTACAGCCAAATTGATGGGGTAGCTATGGGTTCCCCGTTAAGCCCAACACTAGCAAATGCATTTCTTTGCCATTACGAAGAAATTTGGTTGAAAAATTGTCCTAGTAGTTTAAACCCATATATTACAGAAGATACGTGGATGACACTTTCTTAATATTTAACCATCCTTCACACGTAAAACTTTTTCTTGATTATCTTAATAAACAACATAGTAATATAAGTACACGTGTGAAAACGAAACAAATAATAGTTTACCTTTCCTGGATGTTTTAGTTAAACGGGCCCATAATAAGTTCCATACTTCACTATTTCGGAAACAAACTTTTACTGGCTTGGGAACCAATTATTTAAGTTGTATGTTTTATAAATATAAGATTAGTGCTATAGTAACATTATTAACAAGAAGTTACCGTATTGTTCGGATTACTTTTCGTTAAACGAAGAATTTAAATTTTTAAAACAGTACTTTATTAACAATTACTACCCTTCTCATCTATTCGATAACCAATTAAAGAAATTTTTAAATAACACTTTTGATACTAAACTCCCCGTAACTACAGTACAAAAAGAAACCAGATATATTAAATTACCTTTTTATGGTTATTTATCATTGCGTATTCGAGGTGAATTGTCCAAACTACTCAAGTCTAGTTATCCCCAAATAAATTTTAGATTCGCCTTCGTCAACCCACTTAAATTATCAAATTTTTTAAAGTTCAAAGATGAATTCCCCAAAACTGTATGCCCCAATGTTGTTTACAAATACACGTGCGACAGCTGTAAGGCTGCGTATATTGGCAGCACTCAACTCCAACTGGAGGTGCGCCTTTCTCAACATTTGGGCTTGTCAGTCCGTACCAACCGTCCCCTCAGTAGCCCTCCACAATCCGCAATTAGAAACCACAGTGATGAAAACGACCATCCCCTTCACAAAACTCAGTTTGAAATTTTAACTAGATCCAATAACCTTACAGAACTCCGAATTTTAGAATCTTTGTACATCTATAGAAACAAACCCTCCCTTAATAATAATAGCTCATCCTACAAATTACGACTCTTTTGACAACCAACCGTGTTTCACAGATATACCCTTCCTAATCCTCTGACCACCCAGTGTTCACTTAGACTTTGCCAAGTATGGAGGTGGATGTAAACATTGTGTATTTACCTATTGAGGTAATTTAATTTTAGTTTTTATAGTGATGAAATTTAATTTAATTTTAGTTTTTATAGTGATGAAATTTAAATGTTTTAATTTTGTATTGATGCAATTTTCATTTTGCTTTAAGGTTTTAATTTTAATGGTCTTAATATTGTATTGATGTAACTTTCACTTTTCAATTTTGTTTTAAGGTTTTAAGACTTAACTCACTGATGATGACAAAAGATTTGTCGAAACGTCTGATGTACAAATAAATGAAAATGTTTGCCGTTGTGTTGATCCTTCTTTTCATATATAATATATATATGGTAGTGACACCAACCTAAGGAGGACATTAGGTAGGGAGTGCTGGATCTACCGCTTCTCCTCTCACTGTCCTCCTCAGCTGTTTTCCGTGTCTCATCTACCCTGTGAACAGTTCAGCATGCTCTCAAACTCACACTTCTCCCTCTATTCCTCACTACACATACATGCATCTTGCACAGTACAAAATCTTTTCAAAATTTTAAAAAAAATTGGGCGATAGTTGGAGAATTCAGAGCGGTCACCCTTCTTTGGGACAGACTGAATGAAAGCGAACTTCGAGCAGGAAGGAAAAGTACCAGATGAATGGCAAAGACAAAAGAGTTTACCTGGGGCAGGGTGTCAGCACAGAAGCACAGAACCAAGACAAAATAACTTAGAAGATGAAACTACTGTAGACGAGCCTATGGAATTGGAACAAGACATGGACCCAGATTGTCTTGGTTCCCTATTTTACATCCGAATTAGAGTTCGTATGCTTTTTTAATGAGTGACATTTTTTTTAGATTTCGGAGTGAACGCAACGCATACGTAACAGAAAGTATCAGGGTTGTTTGCACATTTGCAAGACATAATGCTTTTTAGAGCTTTTGACACACAACAGTATTGAATGACAACCAACAAACGACTAACAACAGTGGTTTTTCAAACAACGCAGTGCAGCGGTCACTAATGCATCATCTTACTAGCACGGTTGCCAAAGTGTGCGATCTTAGCGCCCAATGAATTTTAATTTTTAAGCACTTCAAAAACTGGAAAGTAATAAGTCTAATGATATTTTCTTTTGCAATATGGAATATTACGGTGAAGCTGCTATTTAAAAAAAAAGTTACGAGTACTCAAGCTGATTGATAATAATGAAATTAACACCGAATGAGAACAACCGAATCCTCACACTTAAGTCTTTATCAACAAAAAGATGGTCTTGCCATGGCAAATCAATAAAAGCACTGAACATGAATTACAATAAATTCTGTGTGAACTTAAAAGAGCTTGCTGAAGATGAAAACCAACACCTATGATCCAGCCACATACCCGAAGGACGCAATCTTATGAGTGGCCTTGAACTTTTAGAAACAGATTTCATGATAGAACTCTGGAATAGAGTGCTTAATCGATTCCAAAGAGTCAGTGTTTCTTTTCAAAGTAACACTATTGATTTGTAAACTGCAACTACTTTGCTGCAGTCACTAGATGACTTCATCGACGACCTAAGAGATGGATTCAATGAAACTGAGGATGCAAAGACGCATGTAAAACTGAAAACAAACGTATGAAACGACGAAAAAACGCGCTGATCAATTTGAAACACCTAAAGAAACGTTTTCTGAACCTTCCAATAAAAATTTCCAAGCAGAAACGTTTTTGGTGATAATGGCTGAACTTCAATCATCACTCATAGCTCATCAAGCAGCATACACACAACTCTCTGAAGACTGATTTGCTGCAGGCATTTGTCAGCGGAGATCGTCAAACGTTGATGAGTGAGGTTTCCAAACTAATGAGAATTGCAATGCAGGAGGAAACTGTAGACACCAATCGACCAGCGAAGTACTCTGGGAGGGGGGCGTTAGACAGAAGATAGGGAGTGCTGGAACTCTCGTTTCTCCTGTCACTGTCCTCTTTAGCGGCTTTTTCCGTGTCTCATCTACCCTGTGAGCGTTACAGCATGCTCTCAAACACACTTCTTTCCCTATTCCTCACTACATATACATGCATTTTACCCACTACATAATTTTCCAGATTAAAAAAAAAATGGCAACAATTTCAAGAGCTCTGGAGTCCCTTAGGGTGGGTATCATAAATGTCCCCACTTCTGCCTCCCGCGATGTCGATACCGGGAACGCAAACCCGGGCAGCGGGGCTGGATCTGCTACTGCCCATTCGAGATGTTCTTGGCCTCTGCCTGATTCACTTTTCATAAACTTCTGCAACATTCGTGTTGAACACCACTTCTCCTCCTTTAAACCCCACCTTCTCTTTCTCACTGAAACTCAGGTGTCTCGGACGACTGACAACAACCCCTTTTCTGTACCCTCTTACTTTCTCCACACTCAATTTCATTCCAAAGGTGAATGTTGCGTATATGTACGCAATGATCTAACTTGTTCTCGTATTTCCTAACTCAAATCCTCCGAATTCTACACCCTCTGGCTACGGCTTACATGCCAATCTCAAACTAAATATATCTGCGCTGTCCACCTTTCTTTTAATCCTAATTCTACTGACTATCCAAAAATTTTTGATTACCTCACTTCCAAAGTGGAATACATTCTATCCCACTCTCCTTTCGTTGAAATATCCATTTTAGGAGATTTCAATGTTCTCACCACCTTTGGCTTTCTTCTCATTTTACTAACACCCCTGGTGAATGAGTTTACAACTTTTATATTCTGAATGACCTACAGCAGATCATCAATAATGCAAACAAATACATACCCAAGGGCAACATTAGGAAATACAACTCAAATTACACGAGAAATAGCCCACCTCATACGGCAACGTAACAACCTCAAATATAACACACAAACACCACACACAGAAGCCATAAAACAGCAGATACAACAGCTCAACACAGAAATAAACAACAAACTCAAAGAAAAACAAACAGAAACATTCAGGGAATTCATAACAACACTAAACCACTCCACAGATGCATCCAGGCTATACAAGACTATAAACAGCATTACCCACTCTAACAGCGGCATTCACACCTCACACGCGGCTATCTGTCGCAGCCAAAATAATATCCCAACATACACACAACAAGCTAACATTCTAGTTAATCACTACGCAAAGATAAGTCACTTAAACAGAGACAACAACCAGAAACACGCAGACAGACAAACAGCCAGTCACAAGAAAACCTACAGACTCAACACGACCATTACACTCTTCAATACAGACCAGACCACAAAGATCATCAAAAACATTAAGAATTCGAAGGTTACTGGACCAGACAACATATTTAACATAGACCTTAAACACTTGGGCCCACAAGGAATACTAGCTCTCACAAATATCAGCACATATTCATACCAACACTGTATTATTCCTGACATATGGAAACAAGGTAAAATTATTACACTCCTCAAACCAAACAAAAATCCAACAGAACCAGCTTGCTATAGACCCATTACTTTACTATGCACACCTTCCAAAGTAACAGAAAGACTAATCTTACAAATCACCAACCCACACATTCCACTATCGCCTACTCAACATGGATTCAGACCTCACCACTCAACCACGACATTACTCACTAACCTCACGCAGCACATCATGGATGGCATCAACTCCAGACGACCAGCTCAACGTACACTATTAGCAACAATACACATTAGTAAAGCATTTGATGCTATCCCACGCTTCCCTCTCATAAACAAAATACTCAACACAAACATGCACAATAACACCAAAAGGTGGTTGAGCAACTATCTTTCAGGAAGATACTCACATGTCACATTTAATGGCAAGTCATTCAAAAACAAGCTTTTTCCGAACGGGGTCCCTCAAGGCTCTGTTCTCTCACCAACACTCTTCAACTTATACATGCATGACATTCCAACACCCATAGATAACAAGCTTACCTTATCATCATATGCAGATGACATCACTCTAACATCCACCCACAACAACATCGACACCGCTACAAATAACCTACAAACATACATAAACAGTATACAAGACTGGCTCACACACAATAGACTCAAAGTAGCGCCCACAAAATCAACCATCACCTTGCTTACAAGCAACACAAAGGAACACCAGGTAATTCCACAGCTTACACTAAACAGCATCAACATTCCACACACTCACAGGACCAAAATACTTGGGGTCACATACAACACATCATTATCTTTTGCAAACCACATTCAGGACATTAAAAACAAATGTACGTCAAGACTTAACACGCCTAGGGTACTAACAGGCACAAACTTTGGACACCAGCAGGAAACAACATCACTCACATACAAACAATATATTCGCTCAGTTATGGACTATACTAGCCCATGCTGGGCACCCATTATCTCAAACACACACATAAACACCTTAGAGACAATACAAAACAACGCACTTCGTATCATTACAGGATGCACTCAAACAACACCAATAGAACACCTGCACACAGAAACAAAAATACTGAAAGTTAGGGAACATTTAGACATGAGGGGAACACAATTCATGGCAGCAGCGACAACTAACCCACAACACCCTTGCCACTGCATGTACATTTATTGTACAATCATGCACCAACACCTCGCACCATTAAGGTAACACCAGAGACACATTATAACCAAATACTCCATTCCATACCACTCCCCACAGACATCACACAGTACAGAAAACACATACACACACACCTAACCCACAAAGCACTGACACGACTCGGTCCGAATGCGGTCCTAGGTGCGAAGCCGCCAACCATTAACAGGTCAGAGATCAGCCTGAGCAGATCGGATCGAGTTAACTTAGCACGATTCCGATGTGGACATCACCCCAACTTACGGACATATAAAGACAGACTAGAGAACTCCATAGACGACACCTGCCACCTGTACCAGGACACACTACAAACAATTTGAACACATTATGACAGACTGTACCGCTCTAGCACAACAACGAACACAACACAACATGACTAGTGCGCTGAACCTCTGGTCCACTCCGGAGAGGGCGATCGGTTACCTGCGTGCTGCCGGCTTGCTCGATCAGGGTGGGCTGATCGGCTAAACAACAACAACAACCTACTCGTATCTCCGATCGCCTTGGAGATAAGCCCAACATTCTGGATTTATTTCTAACTTCTCATCCTTTTTCTTACACTGACAAACTTTTTGCTCTGGCCTCCTCCCCACAATCTTATATCTGTTTTCTGTCCTGTCGCTACAGTTCGGCTTTTGGATCCTCCTAAGAGGAGACGCCACTAACTGGGAGGCCCTAGGGCAGCTCTTCTGTGATTTCCTATAAAATGATTACTGCTTCCTTGGCGGGGCCCTTCTGAATGTGTTCAGCGCATCACGGAGGTGATTCTCTCGGGCATGGAGGCGTACATTCCATATTCTATTCCTACTACTAATGCGAAAAAAACCTTGGTTTAACTTTACTTGTTCAAATGCTATCCGCAACACAGGGGAGTGCTTTCAGAAGGTACCATCGCCATCCAACTACTGACTCTCATTCAGCTTATATTTCTTCCCCGAATCATGCAAAATCTGTTCTTCGACTCATAAAAATTTCTTCATCCGATAAAAATGTGAAAACTTATCCAATTCTAATGCTTTTCGTTCTTTCTGGCATCGAGGTAAGAACCTCTCCAACAACTTTACTTCTTCTTCCTTCCCTCCTCTTTTCCATTCCGATGACTCATTACTGTCTCTTCTCATGACAAAGCTGTGCTCTTCGCTCAAACTTTCGCCTCCAGCTCAACCATGGACGATTCCAGTGCTATTCCTCCATCTTCTCCTCTCTCTGACTTTATTATGTCTGAAATTAGAATCTCTTTTAAAAATGTTCTTTCTGTCCTATCTGGACTCAACTCTAGGAAGGTGTACGGTCCTCATGGTGTTCCCCCTGTTTTTCTCAAGATCTGTGCTTCTATACTGACACCCTGCCAAGGCAAACTCTTTCGGCTTTGTCTTTCATCTGGTACTTTTCCTTCCTGCTGGAAGTTCGCTTTCATCAGCATGTCCCAAAGAAGGGTGATTGCTCTCAACCATCCAACTATCGTCCAATTGTTTTGATTGCTTGCCTTCCTAAAGTTTTTGAATCCATCATTAATAGGAAGATTCTTAAACACCTCTTTTCTCACAATTCTGTGTAGGTTCCGCAACGGACGCTCGACTGGCGATCTTCTTGCATAATGCATATCTCCCCGACTCTTCGTCATCCTCCTTTCAGGATTTCGGTGAAACTTTTGTTATTGCTCTCGACTTATCAAAAGCTTTTGATAGAGCCTGGTACAAATCTTTAATTTCCAAACTGCCCTCCTTCGGTTACTATCCTTCTATTTGTGCCTTCATCTCTAATTTTCTTTCTGGCCGATCTATAGCTGCGGTTGTAGATGGCCACTGTTCTTCTCTTAAAGCTATTAACAGTGCTGTTCCTCAGGGTTCTGTTCTGTCACCCACTTTTTTACTTTTATTTATCAATGATCTATTAAGTCGCACTTCGTGTCCTATTCACCCCTATGCCAATGATTCCACTCTTCATTTCTCCATCCACTTCACAAAGCGTCCCTCTCAACAGTCACTCCATGTTTCGCGTAGGATGGCTATGGTACACCTGATCTATGATCTTTCTACTGTCTCTGATTGGGTCAGAGAAAACCTTGTGGTTTTCCATGCGTCAAAAACGCAGATCCTCCATCTGTCTACTCGTCACAACCTTCCAAAGGACTAACCCCTTACTTTCAACAATACACAATTCAATCCTTCCTCTTCTATTCATTCTTGGAGTTTCCTTTTCTTGCCACATATACTCTCTAAAACAATTCCTAAGAGGTTAGGTGTGCTGTACTGGCTCCGCAATTTCCTTACCCCCACTCAATTGCTGTCTTTGTACCGGGGTCTTGTCCAACCTTGTATGGAATACGCTTCTCATGTGTGGGGTGGCTCAACCCACACAGCCATACTTTACAGGGTGGAATCAAAGGCTTTTCGTCTCATCAATTCCCCGCCTCTTACTGACTGTTTTCAATCTCTTTTCGCCGCAATGTCGCCTCATTCTCTCTTTACTATCGCTATTATAATTGACACTGCTTTTGTGAACTTTTTAACTGCATGCCTCCTCCTTTAATGAGAGCACGCAGCACCCGACTTCCGACATATTCTCATTCCTTTTCTGTCCAACGCTCCACCGCAAAGGTTATTCACTATTTTCGATCTTCCATCTAATCAACCGGTCAACTCAGGAACACCCTTACTTAATCCATCTTTCTCCCTGTCTATGACCTCCAATTTTTCAAACGCAGAGTGTCTAGGCATCTCGAATACCTTGGACCTTGACTTTGTGTCTCTTCTTCTCCAAGGGGGGGGCGCATTTGTGGGCATTCACCCTTGGCCCCTCCTTTCCGTATAAAAAAAAGACTTAGAGCCTGACTGCTCTAGAATCTGAACACGTTTTAGATTTTATTGGACACATGGTTTTACAAGCTAAAGTACAATCACTGACTGAACTTCTGAAATTCATTTAAATGAAGAATATTTATGCCACATTTCCATATGTTTCGGTTGCACTCAGAATTTTTTTGACACTTTATGTTGACTGTGTGAAGATAAAAGAAAAAGGGGATTGAGGGAGTTTAAAAGAAACTTGTTGCAGGCTTTATAAGTTCAATCTTACTCTTGAAAAATGTTAAGTCAAACATATAACTTTGATTAATAGCCTTGTTTCTGGTGTAATATTTTCCTAATAACCAAGCGGCTTTTTCTGAACCTATAAATCATGTAGGTTTAATTGAAAGCTGTTATGTTCATTTGAAACCTGCAATAGCTGAACCAGGAGTAAATTACAAGCTACAGCTGGCTTTAACTACCCTAGTATAGGAAAATAACAAGTATATAAAATAAACGAAAATCTTGCAGATTTCAGTAAATGAATCGAGAGTAAAATAATTTTCAATACTCAATACGATTCGAATCCGTATCAAATAGGATTCAGATCCGATTTAGAATTTGATTAAATTTAAAGGGGCAAAGACGTCCAAAATCAATTGCCTCGAGTCTCATCAAAGGAATATAAAATCAATCTAAATTACAAGAACTTTTCTTCTTAACTAAATTCATTTAAGGGCTCTATCGGATCAAATCAAATTTATGTTAGAGGGACACAATCGAGAAAAATCTATGCATTCAGACGCTCCTCTCTCTCTCTCTTTATATATATATATATATATATATATATATATATATATATATATATATATATATATAAGCAAACAACCACAGGGAAAAGGAAACACAAAGTCCGAGCGCTTTCGTGATATATTCACATTATCAAGGAGGAACAGAAAATAGGAATAATGTGAATAATAATGATAATGTGATAATGTGAATATATCACGAAAGCGCTCGGACTTTGTGTTTCCTTTTCCCTGTGGTTGTTTGCTTATTAATAAGGTCACGTGTTATTTTGTGATTTTAGTGCATATATATATATATATATATATATATATATATATATTATATATGAGGGTGGTCCTTAATTTTAAAGGTTGTAAATTATCGTTTCGTTTGATGAAAAAACAATGTACTTAAAATATTTTATAAATAGGTTAAGATTAAAAGGTCGCTGAATGACCTTGAAGTTTACTTTTCTGACCAATTTAGAGATAAACGTGTAGCGGGAAGCCTAGACCAGTTCACATGTGTTTATCGTGTCAGCCGGTTGTGGTCAGTGCTGCACACGAGACATATGTGTTTGGGATTATTGCAGAAAGATTTAATGTGTTTTTACCACTATATTGTGTTTATATTATTAGCATTTTATTGTGTTATATTTATTGTGCTTTTGACCACTATTTTATTTCCTTTCACAAATTATTGTAGAAAAAGTTAATGTTTTTGACTACTATAGAAAATTGATTTGGATTGTATTTCGTTTTACAATTTCAAAGATGTCTTCGACTAGTTCGAAAGACAAGTTAGATTTGTTGGGTTACCCAATTACCGAATTGACTGGCTCCGAACTACCATCCAATAAACAAGTTTTGAGCTTCTTTTTGCATTATTACATGTACAAGAAGCAGTCTATTTATCAGGCTGGCTCATCCGTGATTCAGCAGGTGGAGGAATTTTGGAATCGAGTACGAATTCCAGCAAGGCGGAAGGACAATTCGGTGTCAAGAATGGAAAATGAAATATGCATTTTATTATGGATTAAAATTAAACACGCATATGAGCCAAAATTAAATGCTAAAAATTTAAAATTAAGCGTTGAGCAAGACACGACTTCATCTTTTACAACTAAGAGAGAATGTATATAAAAAAATTGATACTGCAGAATTTAACATGATTAAGCTTAATCTAAAAAATGATTAGGTAATTTAAAAAAGAAATAATTCATCAATTATTTAGCAAAAACAAAATACTGTAGAAAGAAAACCAACATTTTTTTCCTAAACTTCCATTTTATATACAATTAGAGTGTCACGCGAGTTTGAACTTTATACGCAAAAATGAATGTAAGAATTATTCATTTTTACATATACACCAAGTGTCCCAGAAAAATACTCCTATTTCTGAATAAATGTTCCAAGTTAAAAAAAAAAGGAATCTAGATACAAAAAGACAAACTCAATTGGCGCTAAAACACGGGGCTTTATTAATCTTAATTAAATAACATGTTCAGTGCAATCGCCATTTTATCAAACCCAATATTCAACCTCACACAAATTTTTTTAATAATTTTTGAAAATAGCTCAAATGATGTTACTGATTATCTCATAGACTTTGGTAATTAGGTCTTCAAGTGTCTTAGGCTTGGTAAAGATGTACACAACACTCGTCCGTGAACTGGATGTGTTTCAAAAACTCGAGATCTTCTAGCTTTGCTAATATCCATGTTAGGAATTCCATTCGTTTTTGTTTTTGAACACTAGTTAGTGAAGTTTGTGAATGAATTATGTAGGGAAAAAGGTTTAATTCGGTACGAAGTATACGATGCACAGATGTTCGTGAAATACCTACTGCTGACAAACGTCGAATTGATTTCTGCGGACTGCGCGCAATAATTTCATGAACCATATTTACGTGTTGCACAATTCTTGTGGATCGTCGCCTACCACTATTACCACTACTCCTATCGGGTGGATCTCTGCAAAAGTTCCTTTGCACCTGTGTCACAGAGTTTGTCACGAAATCACTCAACGATCTTGATTTTCTGTTCCAGCTGCAAACGCGGCATCACTGTTTAAGAGGTCAGCCACCGGCGGATCCAGGTGGGGGGCTGAAGGGGCTCGATCCCCCCATTGAACACTCATCTTTCGAGAAAAAGCCTTTCCTCTTATCGTTTCAGATTTACTGTGCCTTTGCACAATAAAAACCGGCTGTTTATTATTATTATTATTATTATTATTATTATTATTATTATTATTTTCAATTACCTTATTACCTTTGGCATTAAATAAAAGACTCGCAGAATGACTGTGTTCTCTTAACCAATTAGTGCTCACTGACTCTTAAACAGGGCTGCCACATTGTTTTTTGTGCATTAGGTAAAGGTGGTATTCCTTTGCTATATACTGAGCACCCTCCACCCCTTAAAGAAATATCCTAGATCCGCCACTGGGGTCAGCCATTAGAAATATGCATATGCGGAATAAAAACCCCGATCTGTTACCTTTCTGAAGAAACCCCAATAGTAAAATACACATCTATTATAAAATAACGGGAAAATAAAAATAGGGGCATTTTAGGGGGACACCTTACCGCTCTCTCTCTCTCTCTCTATGTATGTATGTATATATATATATATATATATATATATATATATATATATATATATATATATATATATATATATATATATAGTTATGTATGGGAATAATGTAATAAAGTTAATTTAATTACTGGTTATAAATTAACCAAGAAACAAAAGTGCTCATGCAAAACGCCACCAATTTGTATGGGTAAAAATAAAAATTAAATAAAAATGGTAGAAAGAATGAAATAATGTTAAGATCGATTTCATGTTATGCGAACATTAAAGTACTTTTTACCAGAGGTTAGCGTAGAAGGGTGTAAATCACGCTCGCGTTATCAAAAAACGAACGGTTGTTGATACCTCATGAGTGAACGATTGCTCAAAGTTGTTTTTGTTTACCCTTTGGTTTTAGGGAGAGGACCTACGCAATGAGAGGAGATTTTAAATTTTAATTTAAAAATTTATTTAAGAAAGACGGGGCATAAGTGTAACGAACTTAAAATTAGAAGAGAGAATCAGTGCGTCTCAAGGCTTGTTGAACGAATGTTCCCCCACAAAATCTGTGCTAAAATTTAAATGAGAAAATTAAATTTAGTTCTCCTTCAAAAAACCAAAAAAAAAAAAAAACCGAGTTCTTAGTCGAAGTGAGGGAAGTCGAAGTGCCGTGAGGGAGAATTCAAATCGTGTGTGGCACATAAAAGCGAAGTCGTTCTTCTAATTTTGAGTAAATTATTCGCAAAGCTGAAATAGTCTTTCCTTAAAATTTAACAAAAGTAAACGGAGACACTCCGTGTTACTCTTCGCGTCTGCAAAGACTAAAAAATAGTATATCCTACATTTCTCCGTTTAAAAAACGGACTGAGTTCCGTACGTCGGTATATAAATATATTAACTTGTATATGGTATTTTTGTGTAAAATTACATTAAGAAAGTCTACCTGGCAGATAAGTGGTTCTAATTGTAATTCAGATAGTACACAATTCATTTATTGTAATCACATTATGTATGTTAGGTAATGGTCCATTCATTTTAATGGTCTTGCGTATTAAAGTTACGGCTGTATGCAGTTAAATAACTACCAATTGTAGATTAAAATTGTCTAACAGTCAAATTTAAATTGCTTGTGCAGTTTACTTAATTGTATTATTATTGTCTTCCCTAAATAAACAAAAATTTATCACTGTCAACAATTTCAACTTTGCAGTATAAATGGTTTAATAAAATGTGACGAATACATTATTTTTGTAAAAGGCTTTTCAATTATTCCCCTACACGGATTGACAGAGAAATAAGACTGTATAACAAGTTATACATATATTATATAACCTTGGGTTAAATTTATATAAGGTGATTTAAAGGAAAACAGGCTTAAATAAAAAATATAAATCATACAGTAAATGTAATAGGTATATAAAACCACGTCATATAATATATATATATATATCGGGTGGTCCGAAAAAAATGACGCATTTTTTAAAAATTAATATCTCAGTAACCCCCTTCCTTATCATGACAATTTTTATATGCAAGATACTTTCAAACTTCTTTTTTTGAATGCAAGAAACGGAATTCTGATATCTTTTATAGTTTTCTCGCAATTAACAAAAGTAACAACATGGGTCAAAAAAACGAATATCATGAGAAAGGAAAAATTTAATCAGAAATTTAACTAATTAATTTACAGTAAATGATCGATTGGACCACCACTCTGTTGACACACTAATCTAAGTCTTTTCTTCCACACAAAAATAATACTTCTTACTTCATTAATGCCAATTTCTCGCCAAGATTCAAGTATTTTACTTTTTAATTCTGATTCAGTGAATTTTTCTCGTCGACCTCGGTAAACCTTCTCTTTTAGTAACTCCCAAATTGAGTAGTCCATAGGATTACAATCTGGGCTTTGTGGTGGCCACTCATTTTTCGTTATTAATTTTGGTGTATTGCTAATCAGAAACGACTGTGTGGCGTAGCTTGTATGCGACGGTGCTCCATCTTGTTGAAATATGAAATCATTTTCTTGATACAGGCGACGACAATCCGGCAACAATTTTGTTCTTAAAAGTTCAATGTAATTTGCAGAATTCACCTTTGTCTTTTCAGTTTCAATAAAATGAACATCTGTCTTGCCATTCCAAGAGACCCCTGCAGATATCATAACCTTTTTGGAGAATCTTGACGTTTCATGATACAATCTGTTTATTGAAATGTCACACTTTTTACCACGCCCGTAGACAACATCATTTTGACGGTTTCGCGGAATTTCTAGAGTGAAATCTTTTTCATCCGTGAAGACTATCTTTTTAATATCAACGACAGAGAAATTATCAAGTAACTTTCTGCACCTTGTTTTTCTTTTATCCTTAACAGTATCACTTTTTCTAGAAGATACTATTCTTTTGAAGGCTTTTAGTTTTTGTGCTTTAATTATTCGGTGTACAGAAGTCTTTCCAATATTCAAATGTTTAGCAATTGTTCTTTGTGACAAATGACTTCCTGGTTTATCTTCTTGAGAGCAGATTTTATCGTTGATGTAATCCACATTTTCTGGAACCGAAGCTGTTTTAGGTCTACCGCTTCCTGGTTTTCTGGCAGTACTTCCCGATTCGCGAATCTTCTTTAAGAGTCTTTCCACTGCACGCCTTTTCCACTTTTTGCCGGGAAACTCTTGCAATAACCTTCCAGTCTTCCATCCTTTTTCACAGTAACAATTTTTAATGAGAATACGATCTTCCTCTGACAACATCATTAAGGGTACTGACGAATTGTTAAAAAATAAAAATATCCACAATTTGACTTGTTCATTCCTGTAGAGTTTTGTAATAACTTGCAAAAATATCGCATGATATCGTATAAAAATGATATCGTATAAAAAACGGATATTATATTGCGATTTTTGTTTTTTTGACCCATGTTGTTACTTTTGTTAATTGCGAGAAAACTATAAAAGATATCAGAATTCCGTTTCTTGCATTCAAAAAAAGAAGTTTGAAAGTATCTTGCATATAAAAATTGCCATGATAAAGAAGGGGGTTACTGATTTAATTTTTAAAAATGCGTCATTTTTTTCGACCACCCGATATTATATATATATAATTATACACCTTTGAACCTTTTAAATGTTCCGCGCGATGATTCCTCATTTCACGAATATATATAACATGGCTTCATGTAAAGTAGAATGCGAGCATTATTTGATTGAAATATAAGGAAATGATACGTTTCGTAAAAAAATAGGTGTAAATACACGATGGACTGCAAGTAAATTCCATTAATTGGCTACACACTGACAGAATGGTGGTTAATAGGATGAGTTGATTCTCCGTACACGCATGAGGGCTTGAATTACGAACACTCTCATTCAATAGCGAATTACGATCATTGAGAAATCGTTGCATTATCATTACAGTAATTATTGTAATCCCTGAATACATAATCACGCATAATGGCTTATTTAAAATGACGGCTATGAAGTTGTAACAAAAACTGTACTTGTAAATCTTTTGTAAGTACATAAAAAATTTTGTAAAATGTAAATTTTTTGTTTTGTGAGAGAGAGAGAGAGAGAAAAGAGAGAGAGAGAGAGAGGTTCAAGGCATCATTTTTTTTAGTTGTTTTTTCTTTTGTTGTAAAGATTCGTTGGATGGGTTCACATATGGGTGCTGGTTAAGTATGCGGTCTACCTACGATTCGGCGGTCTACCTTTTAATTATAGCTTCCTATCTTGTTTACTAATTGTTTGTTTACATCCCACTGTCAATCGCCCTTGACGATTGGTTACGTTTAGTCATGATATTTTAGTTAGTTTTAACGAAAATATCATGATTAAACCTAACCAATCGTAGGTAGACCGCACACTTAACCAGCACCCACATATGTTTGTAAAAAAGTTAGGATTGGAAGGAAGTTTTATATAATATGTGAAATACTTAAAAATAAATATTAAATAAGACGAACACAATTACACGTTTCTTCTATTATCTTCTATATTATCTATTGTAATTTAGTATAACTTATTAGTATAATTAATTTATTATTATTATTATTTATTATAATTTATTTATTATCATTCAATTATTATTATTATTATTATTATAATTTTTATTATAGATTATTTATTTACTCATTTCTAAAAGTTTCATTATATCATTTAACCCTTTAACGCCGGAATTGTTTGTAGGGTTAAGTTATGAATGCGTATTTGAAACGTTATCAATATGTAGCTTCATCCTTTTAAGGTTAAGGATACCAATTGTGACGCCTTTCAAAATAAAAATGTCTAAGAATTAACGTGTACAATAATTGTGCAGTGTACTTCTAGCTTCACAGCTCAAACACACACACGCACATCTTTCCCATACCAAATTCGCCCCTCACTTTATTATTTATATAAAAACTAACCGTACATGCCATGCCTTACCATGACATGACCCCCGCGTATCTCCATCAGTCCTTACTACTTTTATAAATGTTTAAGCATTATGAATTTGTGTAATAAAATAATTAAAAACAACTTAAAGCTGTTCATTTCATCATTGAAGTTCCATAAGAAATATTTTAATTTTTTCACGTGCAAAAAGTTTGCAGAAAATTGGCAATAACTGCGTTACAAACGATAATATAACTTCAGAGGAAATCTGAGTTTGTAGCTTCGTAAGTTCTTGGAGACATTTTTCGGGAAAAGTTGGCAAACACTTTTATTAACAAATATGAGTAACTGAATATGCTGAATCCATTTCTGGTGTCTGCCAGGTTCGATTTTTAAGTTTAGATGGTCAGCCTTTGACATTAAAATAAGAACTGATTTTGCATCTTGGATCAACTAGGAAACTGTATGGAATAATAACATTTCATTAAATGGGTACTTTTACAGTAATATTCAGCAAATTTCGCTTAAGCCCATTTCTATTACTTTATCACTAATTAATGGGATCTGGTAGGGAAAGTATATAAAATAGAACCAACGGCTCTGTACTTCACTCGGAGTCTCTCAGATGTATGAACTTAAATCAATTTGTTTGGACCAAAATCCTTAGAAAGGACTATGAAAGGACTATGAAAAAGGCATGCGGACTCATAAAACTATGTTCCGAGCATTGTGGGGACTTTTTATGCCCCAGATGCTTAAGTTCGGTGATGAAAAGGATTACAGTTTACACGAAGAAATGAAGAACTGCGTTTCACCAAAAAATATCAATGAACTTGGTTCTCTCCTGTCATCTGAAAGGTTTCAGAACATCTTCAAAGAATATAATTATATACACTACAACCAACCCAAACTTCAGATTCTGGTTGGAATATACAGATATGGTTTAAATAATTCTCATATTTACGCGAGCCCAGAGGAATGCAGTTTGCGATTTACATCTTCACGCATTTCAGCAAATGCTACTTTACTTTATATGGTATAACAACTCAAACTATGCCCGCTCGAGGGCAATATACATCAATGAAATGCACCACTTTTCTGCTGAGATTGAAGCAGAATTCCACGCTAGAGATTTTGTAGTGAAGAAGCCAAAATTGAAATTTGACCAAGTGGATCCGGATCAGAGCCAAACAGGGTTGGCAAAAAGGGAAGTGGCATCATTGGGCTAACCAAAACTACAACAGCACTGTGTACGTGAGCCTTATCTTATAATCTAAGATCACATACTACAACCGAAACTAGAGCCATGTTAGGCTTGGTTTAGAGAACAGATTAGTCCACAGTGAGACCATCAAAAGGAGAAGGAAGCAAGACATTAAAGATGAAGATAATGTTGCCACGTTAGTCCGCGTCAGTGTTTTTTCTCATGAAGCAAACTAGATTTTGCAGAACATTGATACCAAAGACTTAGCATCACAACACATTCAGAAAACTTTCTTAATTCTCAAGCAGTATGGTAGAGACCAACTCAACATCTTTATTTCTGAGCGACTTGCTCCTACAAAAAACCGAAAAAGTAAGTTTCAAGATCCCATACAAAAAATCATCCTCTTACTTTTGCATCCTGTACATCACGAAAAAAGGAAAGGAGGGAAAGAAAAATACTCAAGGCTGACGAATGTATTCTAAAAAAACAAATAGCCAACGAAGCTGACTAACACATAAGCTTTTGCCTATGCTTGTATCACTTTCAAAAATGAATGGATTTCTTCGCACTGGAAACAAAGCTGCTTTATCAGAGAACTTGAGCAGTAACATACGGTAACAAGACTGACTGAAAGGGAGCTTGGTGATGATGTGACATTGGTTATCGATGGCCAAGCTTTAATAAAAGCAATGGGAAAGCTAAATGATGCGAATACCTTTGGAGATTTAGGTGATACTTTTTTAAGAGCTGTTCTCCAATCGGGGTCCCAATATTGCCGCACAGATATCATACTTGCCAGGTATTACGAAAACTCGATAAAAGCGGGAATACGACGAAAATCTGCTGAAGGTTCAAGACCTATCAGGCGTATTATTGAACATAAAGATGTTTTTTTGCCATCGAAGTGGACTGATTTTCTATGTTGGAAAACAAGGTAGATATATCAAGATTATTTTATGAGATACTCATCACCAAAGTACCAGCAAACAAAACCATAGTTGTAGCTGGTGGATTTGATGCAGAACACATAGTGCAGTAAAATGATCTTTATGTTGCCACAGATAGCTTAAAGGCCAAAGACGAGGAAGCTGACATAAACATTGTTTTACGCTATATTAAAAAACACAGAGGAAACATTGCAGTTGCTTCATGTGACACTGACGTTCTCCTTCTCTTAGCACACTTTCACAGGATGACCTGCCTAAGTCGGTGGCTAAAATCTGGTACTGCAAAGAAGCAAAAATTTATTCCAGTGCACGCTATTTTCTCGCAAATTTTACCTGGTCAAAACAGCTTGGGGAGTGTTTCAGAGCCATCACGAATTGATAAAAGGTTTAGGCAAAGGTGACCTTACGACTGAGACTACAAAGAATACAAAAGTATTCATTTGCAGAATCTATAAAATTCATAAACTATGACACTGGGGATGCTGCCATATGTCAGCTCTTCTTGAAGACTCAGACACCGGTTTGGAGGCAAGCCTATGTTCAGTATCCAGTCCTTCCGGCACCAGATAAAATAAGATACAGGCATGAAGAAAGCGTTTTGGTTCCAATCGCCATGTAACTTCCTCCACTTTCCAAGTCATGTTTGGAAATAATATAGATAAGCAATATTAAATATAAAACGAGAATAAAAAATAACGTAAATTCTGAATACCTTTGGATTTCTTTCCACATGACACTTGAAGTGATGATCTATTGACCTACCATCTGAAACCCCTTCGCGCTACAGCTGATTTATTAAGTTACGATCCATTCTCCAATCTCCCTGTAATTTGTTTTAATTTGTTTTGTCAAACCATAGATTCCTCATCTGATTTAAGACTTCGTATAAAACTAAATCCTTTCGGAGTCTTTCCTGTCTTAGCAAGAACCAACCATCTTCAAAGGAAAATCAATCCCAATAAATGTAGTTATATCGTTAGTTGGTGAGTGGTTAAATTGAGGGGAAACCCCACATTTAAAGCAGTCACATTGGGTTGACTCCACGCACTTATTTTTTAAATATATAAGCCCATGAACAGTTTGGTTGGCGGGGGAGAAAATCTTGTAAATATTTTAGGGTTGAAACGCTCCGTTCCTGTACATAGTTCTTAATTTGCCTTGCGAAATTTCGCTATACTCGCTTGAACTAAATTGTTTTGTTGTGTAACTTCGAAATTTTGCCAAAGCTAGTTTAAACGCCAGTATTTTTTTTCTTTGAATTTATGCAAGGAACTTTGTGACATCTTGACTGATTATTTTATTTTTAAATTTTGAAGTAGTACTTTGGTGTGTTCCAAAACTCCGGCCGTCGTATTCTCTTGTTAAATGTGGGAATTAAACTTGAAACTGAAAGACATTTCCCTTGTAGTAAATAAAAGGTATCGCTTGGAACTAAATCGTCTAAATTACCTTCTCCCAGTAATTTGAATGTACTTTGTTTTTAAACGTGAAAGCTGGATGCAGAGTATAAAAGTCGTCGATGTTCTCCATAAAGCTGCGTAAATATTCATACGTGGAGGGTCCTTTGTGGCCGATCTATGACTGCAGTTGTAGATGGCCACTGCTCTTCTCCTAAAACTATTAACAGTGGTGTTCATCAGGGTTCTGTCCTGTCACCCACTCTTTTCCTTTTATTTATTAATGATCTTTTAACTCGCACTTCCTGTCCTATTCCTATGCCGATGATTTCACTCTTCACTTATCCACCCGCTTCCCAAAGCGCCCCTCACAGCAGTCGCTTCATGATTCGTGTAAGATGGCTATGGAGCACCTGACATTTCATCTTTCTGCTATCTCTGATTGCGGCAGAGAAAATCTTGTGGCTTTCAATGCCTCAAAAACTCAGTTCCTGCATGTCTACTCGTCACAATCTTTCACACGACTATCCCCTTACCTTCAACAACACACAACTCAATCCTTCCTCTTCTCTTGACATTTTTGGCGTTTCCTTTTCTCGTGATCTTTCCTGGAAAGATTACATATACTCTCTAAAACAGCTTTTAAAAGGTTAAGTGTCCTGTACCGCCTCCGCGGTTTCTTCACTCCCACTCAGTTGCTGTCTCTGTACAGGGGTCTTGTTCGCACATAGTAGTATGCCCGCAAAATTGGAGAGTGCAATTGCACTGGAATGCAACATTGTATGCAACATGATGCGCGTGTTTTTGAACCCCCCTTCACCCGTAAAAAATTATATATATATATATATATATATATATATATATATATATATATTGTAAAAATGAACAATGAATAATTCCTATATTCTTATATTCATATAATTCTTATATTCATATAAATATTTATATTCATGTAATCCTCATATTCATATATGTTTATATTCCTATATTCATTTTTACATATAGAGCCCAAACTCGCATAACGCTGACAAAAGTTCGGATAAAATTTGTTATTTGCTTTCTATTTTATTTTTGCTGAATAATTGGTGAATTATTTCTTTTTAAATTACTTCCTTTTTTTTTTTTTAGATTTGGCTTAATAATGTAATTTTGTTAAATTCTGCAATGTTCATTTTCTTTATACATTCTCTCTTCGTTGTAAAAGATGAAGTTATGTCTTGCGTAACACTTAATTTTAAATTTTAAGCATTTAATTTTTGCTCATATGAATGTTTAATTGTAATTAATAATAGAATGTATATTTCAATTTCCACTTTTAGTTAACTCGGCAGATCATGATAACATCAGATATCTTGCTCATCTGTCTAGACATTGCTACAGCCAAAATATTTACCTTATCTTTAAATATTTTGCAAAATAAATCTGCCTATTGAGATATAAAACCAAAAACAGATCAGCGTTAAATAATAATGATGTCATTAAAATTTCAGTATGTAAACGTGTAAAATTTCTCCAGTGTTCATTCTGATTTGTCTGATCTAATTTAGAGGCTGAGCATTACCTGCAACATTTTAGCAATAAACTACAGTAAGAGAATGTATTTGTCTTCTCCTTCGAGCCTTGCTCTCTTCAGAGAACTTAGTCTCAAATAGAGAAAAATAATTTCACGATACGGTACAAGAAGAATCGAGGAACCTTCAGAGAATTTAGTAATCTCCACAGAATCCTCCGATCCACTACAAGAAGAAATCGGAGAGTAGTATAAGAGAAACTACTGCGATTCCCTATACAGTACCAGCTACTCCAGAGTAACAAATCCGTTGCTGCCACCTCACCAGACCCCCGTCAATTTCGAACCTCCCAAGGCCATAGACGGAGGGGTATACATATATACATATTTATATATATCTGTGAACTCCAAGGGTAACCTAACCTGGCTACTCAGGCCCACAAAACTGAAACACGGTAAACCAAATTTAAAACAAAAACAAATTTTTGCCTTAATATATAAAATATCTTCAAATCTTATTATAAAAAATATTAATAGAATTTTATAATAAAACTAGATTTTAGTTTTAGTTAACATTTATTTTTATAAAAAGATATATATATATATATATATATCGTAAAGAACGACGCTTGTATAGGAGATATTCCGCGCAAGACGAGAGAGAGAACGAAACAAATGAAAAAATGAGGTAACCACCCGGGAATCGAACCCGGGATCTTCCGATTGCCGGTCAGATGCGATACCATTACACAATGGGCCTCACTCTTCCAAATGCCGTAATTCTTCTACATACTCGCAGAAACCAATGCCCCAAGGGGGCACCTCCCGCATGCCGTAACATTATATACATTCAACTGCAAAGAACACGCAGTATAAATAACGTAAAGAACGACGCTTGTATAGGAGATATTCCGCGCAAGACGAGAGAGAACGAAACAAATGAAAAAATGAAGTAACCACCCGGGAATCGAACCCGGGATCTTCCGATTGCC